>JAZDUA010000375.1:1485000-1530000 GCA_038098605.1 Gryllus longicercus | reverse complement strand
GCTCTCAAGACTGACTGCCTACATCACAACGTTAAACAATCTTAAAATGGATATTTATTTTATTTACACGTATCTTCGCTAAGTTCGAACATTAAAACGTAGGTGGTATTTTGCGTCGATTGGGTAACTTTGACGGCTAGCTAATAGTGTCCTCCATGCCTCGGCATCATCCCATGCTTGGGGGGGGATAAGAGAGACATGTGCGAACATGACGTATTCACCGTAATTGGAAAACTCGGCCTACCTGAGCTTTTCTTCGTCACACAGCTACAGAAACTGAGACGATTTTAAAGAAACGGGACAATTATATTTGCGCCCCATCTGGTAATAGAACCCGGGATCACGTCACGGGAAGCAACGCTGCCCATAAGCCACACTAGAGGCAAAACATTAAAATACTTGCATTTACAGAATTTAAGAATTCTTATAGTACAATTTCTTACATTCTAATCATCTCATTAAGATACATTTTTCCCGACCAATTATCTCTCTCTATTGATTTTCTGCGGTGCCCCTTTGCAATCTTTATTTCCTATAATTTATTTGCCATAGAGCGTATAACGCCAGTGACTGTGAGTTAAGTAATGATAGTTAATGGTAGCGTATGATTAGGTCGTTTTGAGGCAACTGTAGGATAATTGAAATCGCATTAGGTCCACATAAAAATTCGAACAGATTATGCAATAACAGACGCGTTTTGCCGGAGTTAATAGTGTTTGACAACTTCATCCGAAAGCACTCCACACAGATTTGTCGAACGAACAGGTGCGCACGCACGCACGCACACGTGAACGGGAAGAGATTAAATGACAAAATCCAGTTTTGCGCTCGGGCATAACACTCGCAAGTGCCCTTGCTAAATGTTTGTTCTGAGAACTTCTTGAAAATGGAGGGACACATATTTTGACAGTGAAATGTAGAGTAAAATTCTATTTAAATGATTACTAACTAAATGTTTCAACGACAGTCATGCACAATTCAAACAGAAGAAATTTGAACGGGTGCAGTAGTGTAGAGCTTTAAAAGTATCGAAACGTAAACGTGACTCTCAAGTACTAAATATTCATTCATGGGCGCTGTAAAATATACTTTTCAGTGCAGCTTTCAAAATTCATTCTTCGCATAAAAAATATCTACGTCCAATTTCCAGAAATTAAATACTTTTTGGATGAATATTTGCAATACATAACAGCATTACAATATACACTGAAGAGCCGCCCCCCCCCCACAAAAAAAACTGGTACAGCCATCCATGCGTATTGAAACAAAGTGATCTGGAACCGATCACAATACGGCGCCCCGGTCGGCAACGACTGTGTAAGACAAGCAGAGTATGACACAGTTGTTAGAAGTGTTCCTGCTGCTACAATGGCAGGTTATCAAATTTAAGTGAGATTAAACGTGATTTTATAGTCGGCGCAAGAGAGATGGGGAATTGCATCTCCGAGGTCGCGATGAAATTTGAATTTTCCCGTACGACTATTTAACGAGTGTTACCGTAAATATCGGGACTCCGGTAAAACATCAAACCTCCGGCATCGCTGCGGTCGCAAAAAGATCGTGCAAGAACGGAACCGTCGACTGGGGAGAATCAGTACACGTGACAGAAGTGCAACCCTTGCGCAAATTGATATAGATTCCAATACTGCGCCATCAACAAGTGTCAGCGTGCGAACCATTCGAGACATTATCGATGTGGGGTTTCGGAGCCGAAGGCACACTCCTGAACCCTTGAGGACTGCACGACACAAAGCTTTACACCTCGCCTGGGCCCATCAACACCAACTTTGGACTATTGATGACTGGAAACACGTTGCCTTGTCTGACAAGTCTTGTTACACATTGTTCCGAGAGGATGGACATGTACGTGTGGCGGCAACCTCATGAATCTATGGATTCTGCATGCCAACAGGGGACTGTTCAAGATGGTGGAGGTCCTGTGCTGGTATGAGGTGTGTGCGGTTGCAAATCCTCAGACATGAAGTTTATCTGGTATGCCTTGCAACGTGCTGTTCAGAAGAGGTCTCCAACCCTCGTACCCTTAAGAGTTTATGGACAGCCCTGCAGGATTCATAGTGTCAATTACATCCAGCACTACTTCAGACAGTCGAGTCCATGTCACGTGTTACGGCACTTCTGCGGGCTCGCGGGGGCCCTAAACGATATTAGGGCAGGCGCAGCAGCTTTTTTGGCTCTTCAGTGCATTCATCAATCTTCAAGCTACCAAAGTACTAAAACTATCTACAAAGGAAAACTATCCATGTAGAGGTGTTGTATCTTTGTAAAAAAAAAGCTCTGCAGGGCAAACATTTTATTTTCACTATTATTTTGTCGGTTTGTGGCGAATTCTTTCCTTATGAGTTTATCAGTTCTATTTTTTTATAACAGGCTGATTATTATTGAATTACAATGAATACGAAACGTCTAGGCATGCAGACGTCGGGTCGGGCCCACCACAGGGTGCGATGTGAGTGGATGTGAACGATTATGGGGCAATAATGGAAAAAGAAGTAGCGAGAATAAGACAACGCGAACTACTTCGCCAACCGCAAATTCCATAGGCATAGTTAGGACCGGAGCCTTTGTTCCAAGTGGAAGGCGAACAGTCACGGATCCTCTCCTGGAAGGAAGGGCCCAGTTCCACGGCGCAATGGCCTCCTTTCGTTCCGAGTGACGCCGTGACCTGAAGTATGAGTGAGTGGATAATGGGATCAAATCGAAGGAGTTAAAAATTGATCCATTAGTGAAATCTTTATTCGCGTAAGCGTAGTGCACGTTAAAGGGGCAGTGTACCTCCCTGCTAGATCGTGAGATCTGGCACCGGTCTACACGTCCAGGTATCTCCTCAGCGGGGCACCGTCCAAGCCTGGACATGCCCGTAATCTAAGTTCCGTAATCGCCTCTCGTCAAGTGTGGGAGTGTAGTGTAGGAAGGGGAAACGAAGGGCCAAAAATGAGAGAGGAAACATCGCGTGTGGTTCGTAGCCCATTTGTAAGAACATTGCTCCCCCATGCGTCTAATATTCATAGAAGAAACCACGGAAAACTGCCGATCAGAGCAGCCGGTCACAAGATTGATGGATTATTTCGTGTTTTCAGGCGCGTCACCTCTCATGGCCTTTGTGTGTAGTGCATGTTTTTCATCATGGGTGTGGTTCCTTCAATAGAAAGTGAGATCCGGCGGCGACCTACCCATCGGCTGGCGGTGTTACCCCTACCAGGTATCTCCCACCGGCCGAACATTCCCCGCCCCCATCTGGGTCAAGCTTTATGCTCCCGACATGCGAGGAAGTGTAGAACTTGTATGTTAATAAAGGAACAGGATAGAACAAGCACGAGGAAGGAAAGATCGTGTGCGGTGCATGGCCCGTTTGTTAGTGTGCTACTCCGGAATTCAACTGGTGTTGATCGGAGAATCCACGGAAAACTACGGATCAGAGCAGCCACTCGCAAGAATTCTCCTCCAGATAGCGCCTGAATTCATCCTGGCAAGTGTCTTGATATCCTGCAAGATTCGAACCCTTTGTTTGAATTGAATCGTTTGTTTCAGAAACCCATTAAACGCCAAATTCCTCATTTCAAAACCGAGAAGTTCCCCAATTTTTCAGATTTCAAAATATTTTTATTCATTAAAGCAGTTGAAGAATGAAAATTTTTCGTATAAATATGCACTAAATGATGTGTCTATCCTCTTAGAACTATAATGCATCGCTAATACGTTTTTAGATTTTGACGTTTACGGGTTTTCTGAAATGAACGATTCCAATTCACGCTCTGGATCACCTCAGGCCGTGCCGTTCGCTAGTATTCTAATTCTGGCAATGATTGAAATCGACCCAGCTATCTATCTATCTAGAGAGCACCCACCGTCGAGTCTCGCAGCCTAGAACCTCCCAGTCATCGAGGTTGCATAAGAGAGCTGCCGCTGGGTCACGACACGCGTCGAGCGAGTCTAGCCTCTAGCCTCGCGCTGCCTGGCGCGGCGGCCGCCGCTGCGACGCTTTGCGGTTGGGGTGGGGGAGGGGGAGGGGGGGGGGGCAGCCGGGCGAAACGCCCAGCCGTCTACCCCGCACACGGCCTCCGCTCCTCCGCGCGCTCGCGTGACGGAAGCGAAGGCCGCGAGCCACTTCCGGCGCGCCCCGCCCCGCCCCACCCCGCTCCCCGCCCCAGTGCGCCACGCCTTCCGGCGTTTCCGCGCGGCGCATGCGCCTTTCCCCGCGATCCCGCACTGTTCGGGTCATTTCGTCCTGACCCGTTCATTCCTCCTCGCCTCACTCGACCACCCACCCTTCCCGTTCAGACGCGCCTCGCTACCCAGCGCCCAAATCGCCTCGCCTCGCCTCTTTCGTTCTCAACGTCTCAAGTCGCATCCGTTCCGCCTAGTTCTTCCGCCACTACCCTGCCACTTCTCGCACTCCTGTCCCGTCTCCTCTCATTCTGCCCGGTTTCGCCCTACCTTATCACACCAGTGTTGAATGTCACTGGTCTTTTCCCCATTCCTGCCAGCCTTATCCCGTCCCGCCCGACACATTTGCCCAACCGCCAGCTATCCCCCCCCCTCTCTCTCTCATCTGGTGTTCGCCGAGTGTCCCAGCCTCGATCGTTCCCTGGCGGCCAGCCGTGGCCCCGCCCCCACCTCGCCTAATCTCGCCCCAGCTGATCCCGTTCTACTCCCTGCCCCGCTCGTACCACGCCCGTTCCCTTGACATTGTATCCTCGCCGCCGCATCCGCTGTTTGCAGCACCCCCTCCCCCACTGCACCGCAGCCGCGTCCGCGTCCGGCCGCCGCCTCGCAGCCTCAAAACAGCCCCGCGCTCCCGTGTGTCGGTGCGCCGATCTAGTTCAGTCCCAGGCAACCACGGGACCTGCTTGCTGTGTCCAGGCTCAACATGCTGCATCGTCAGACGTGCTAGAAGTTTTATCATATTCAATTATCGCCTTAATACAATTCTCAATCGCCTAAAATAATTTTAGTTATTCACTTTAATTTCGGTTCTTTACTTTCGAATATCAATTTATTGGTCACATGCATAAAAACTTCTTTAAAAAGGTTTTTTTTTCCCTTGTGAAGGTTACATTTGTTTCGATGTTGGATCATATATTTAACAGCCGATTTTACCTAAGTAACAACATTTGAGATAGGGCTAATAAAACAAATATATCAAAATAATAATGAGCTCCTAATGATAACTCGCAATGAAACCAGGTTTTCAGGGAAAAACGAGAAAGTGCACTTAGGCTTTGAGAAGTATCTAAGTAGTCCTCATAGCCTACATACAATATCTGTTTTCTCATGTTGCTGGCCTACGTCTGTCAGGACGATCGCAAATAGGATGTCGGTTGTGGTGTACCACTTTTCAATTGAACATTCTCTAAACGATTTTCGGATCTAGTAAACAGCTACCTTCGAGAAAGGACATTAAGGGAAACAACCATTAGATTATTTATTTGCCGCCATTTATCTCGATGAACTGGCATTTATTCCGTATGGAGGGGTCAAGGAGTTGGACCATAATTCAGAGATATTAGTATATTAAAAGTTGCACTCTATAATAAAAGACGCTTACGTTTGATTTGAGACAATGCTCGAAGGGAACGTGATTCGAATTGAATTGTTAATCTGTGTTTAGCAAAAGAATTTCGAAGCAAGGCGGAGGGCGCCTTCGTGTAGCATCGGGAGGACGAGGGGTAGCGCGCGGAGAGCGAGGAAGGCACAGACACGCACTTTCCCGCGAGACGCTCAAGCGCGCGGCCGCTGCTTACGCCTCTTCCGGGCAGCGGGGCGGGGAGGAGGCGGGGACGCACAACGGCGGCGGAAACTGCAACTGTTGTGGATGCGACTGCTTTGGCGGCTGTCATGATGGCTGTGGTGGTGGCTGTTGGCGGTGGTGGTGGCTGTTGGCGGTGGTGGTGGCTGTTGGCGGTGGTGGTTGCTGTTGGCGGTGGTGGTGGTGGTGACGGTGGTGGTGGTGGTGACGGTGGTGGTGGTGGTGACGGTGGTGGTGGTGGTGACGGTGGTGGTGGTGGTGACGGTGGTGGTGGTGACGGTGGTGGTGGTGGTGGTGACGGTGGTGGTGGTGGTGGTGACGGTGGTGGTGGTGGTGGTGACGGTGGTGGTGGTGGTGACGGTGGTGGTGGTGGTGACGGTGGTGGTGGTGGTGACGGTGGTGGTGGTGACGGTGGTGGTGGTGGTGACGGTGGTGGTGGTGGTGACGGTGGTGGTGGTGGTGACGGTGGTGGTGGTGGTGACGGTGGTGGTGGTGGTGACGGTGGTGGTGGTGGTGACGGTGGTGGTGGTGGTGACGGTGGTGGTGGTGGTGACGGTGGTGGTGGTGGTGACGGTGGTGGTGGTGGTGACGGTGGTGGTGGTGGTGACGGTGGTGGTGGTGGTGACGGTGGTGGTGGTGGTGACGGTGGTGGTGGTGGTGACGGTGGTGGTGGTGGTGACGGTGGTGGTGGTGACGGTGGTGGTGGTGACGGTGGTGGTGGTGACGGTGGTGGTGGTGACGGTGGTGGTGGTGACGGTGGTGGTGGTGACGGTGGTGGTGGTGACGGTGGTGGTGGTGACGGTGGTGGTGGTGACGGTGGTGGTGGTGACGGTGGTGGTGGTGACGGTGGTGGTGGTGACGGTGGTGGTGGTGACGGTGGTGGTGGTGACGGTGGTGGTGGTGACGGTGGTGGTGGTGACGGTGGTGGTGGTGACGGTGGTGGTGGTGACGGTGGTGGTGGTGGTGGTGACGGTGGTGGTGGTGACGGTGGTGGTGGTGGTGGTGACGGTGGTGGTGGTGACGGTGGTGGTGGTGACGGTGGTGGTGGTGACGGTGGTGGTGGTGACGGTGGTGGTGGTGATGACGGTGGTGGTGGTGACGGGTGTGGTGACGGTGGTGGTGGTGACGGCGGAGGCGGCGAAGGTGTTTGCGGTGGCGGTGGCGGTGATGGCGATGGAGAGGGAAATAACAGTGGTGGGAACAGGCAACGGCGGTACCTCTTCCAACGATCGAGCTGGCGATGAGATAGGAAATTCAACCAGAAATGGGAAAGGAACAAGTAGAATGATGATCCGAATGATCGTCATAAATGTAGCCGTGCTACGCGCACGATTTGTTGAACTCGCGTTTGCTCGTAGTGATAGAAGTAGAGCCAGTGTTGTGTTACTATTTTGCTACACTATAAAATACAAAAATGAACTCTGCAGTTCGTTTACCCATTCAAAAGAATTTTCTATAATTCGAGTGAGCAAATTTCTGGTTTTTAAATGTTGGTAACGTCGCTTTTTTAAAACTTTTATTCATTATTCAACTATTTATACTTAAAATGTTGGGAAGAGATCCTGGAGCTCAAGGAAATGTGCGCAGATGGTACTTCTCCCCATACGTCACATACAATTTTTAAAGTTCTCTGACGAAAAATCCAATCAATCCAATCCAATGTTGGAGCGATCCCAGACGGGGGGGGGGGCTGGGGCACGACCCTTCCGCCACGCTGGGGGGAAGGGGGTCTGGGCCTCAATCTAGAAATGTGCCAACATTTATCCGTCTTCCATGTTCAACCATTTAGGTTGAAGGTGGCAGCCAATATGACTACAACGATGAAGGAAGGGCGGCAGAGCAATTTTGAATATTGCGGAGGAGACGGAAGAGCAGCTGCCACTAGATTGCGGCTATGATGGCGAAGTTGGTGACAGCGAGAATAAAGCCGGTGACGGCGAGTATCTGCGGGCGAGTTGAGCTTGGTTCAAGAGCACTGTTCACTACCGTGAAACAGGAACACCTTAGCAACACCCGTTCCACAAGGCCGCATTGTGACTCCGTAAGTGATTTGGAATGAAGTTCATTAAAGAAACTCCGGCCATACATTCTATCCTTGCAACTTAAAAAGTACTCCAATCACAATTCGCAGGTGATAGAATCATTCACAAATTGCTTGGCAGCGAACATTTTTCAAACAAGTAGTTTCTAGTATAAGCGTCTTCATTTTACTCATTCTCGAAGGGAATTAGTCAATAAATAAAAAAGAGACTTCAGTCTCTGCAATCAATTTGCAGCTCTGCACAAGAGCGAATCCACGCCTCCTCCTTCGCCGCACCCCGCCCACCATGTGGAAGGCCCCTGCTCTACGCCGCTTGTTCCGCTTCTTCTGAAGAAGCTGCGTTCTCGACTCTCGAAACTCCACATCCTTCAGTTCGCATTGAACCGGCAATCTACGGGGCGTGGCCCTTCCGTGTCACCGAAGTGACAAACTTTTCCTCCTCCGGCGGGCGCAGAGGTCCAACTTCCCCAAAAATCGCTAACGAAATCGGGAGCGAGTGCGGCGCGCGTGGCAGGGAGCAAGGCGGCAAATGAGCCTGGTGCAGGCGGCAAGCGATCTGGTGCAGAAGGCAGAGATGAGGAAACAAACAAACGAAAGAGAAAGCAAGAAACAAACGAAAGAGGAAGCAAGAAACAAACGAAAGAGAAAGCAAGAAACAAACGAAAGAGAAAGCAAGAAACAAACGAAAGAGAAAGCAAGAAACAAACGAAAGAGAAAGCAAGAAACAAAGGAAAGAGAAACAAACAAAGGAAAGAGAAACAAACAAATGAAAGAGAAACAAACAAATGAAAGAGAAACAAACAAAGAAAAGAGAAACAAACAAACGAAAGAGAAACAAACAAACGAAAGAGAAAGAAACAAACGAAAGAGAAAGAAACAAACGAAAGAGAAAGAAACAAACGAAAGAGAAAGAAACAAACGAAAGAGAAAGAAACAAACGAAAGAGAAAGAAACAAACGAAAGAGAAAGAAACAAACGAAAGAGAAAGAAACAAACGAAAGAGAAAGAAACAAACGAAAGAGAAAGAAACAAACGAAAGAGAAAGAAACAAACGAAAGAGAAAGAAACAAACGAAAGAGAAAGAAACAAACGAAAGAGAAAGAAACAAACGAAAGAGAAAGAAACAAACGAAAGAGAAAGAAACAAACGAAAGAGAAAGAAACAAACGAAAGAGAAAGAAACAAACGAAAGAGAAAGAAACAAACGAAAGGGAAAGTAGCAAACGAAAGAGAAAGAAACGAAAGAAGAAGCAAAAGAAACAAAGAACGAAAAATAAGATTGAGGTAATAAAGACTACATGAAACCTGTTCCGCACTTAGAATTATAATATGCTTCTGTACGACTGTAATTGTAAATCATTTCCATACATGTGAGAGGTTCAATTTTTAATTGAAGTAATTGCTGGAGTAAGCTAATTCTAAAAAGCCGATACGGCTGTAGAATGAAAAATTGCAGAAGCATAGACTAAGGAGGTAATATTTCATTACTCTGTGGCATAAGCTTTATGAAACTGCAGAACCAACTATTCCGCCGGAAGGAATGAAATCTTTCATAAAGTCATCGAGCTGTCTGGAGCTAAGAAATATGATAAAATGTAACGTTCGAAGACTGCAAAAATTACCCTCACAAGTGCCCACACGGAAGGCTCTGTGCGTAGGCGGTGGCGGTGGCGGTGGCGGTGGCGGTGGCGGTGGCGGTGGCGGTGGCGGTGGCGGTGGCGGTGGCGGTGGCGGTGGCGGAGGCGGAGGCGGAGGCGGAGGCGGTGGCGGAGGCGTGTCGGGCGGGCGCGCGTCGCGGCGCGACACGGAGCGAGGGAGGGAGAAACAGGCGGAACGAATTGGAGGGGGAGGGGAGGCCGTGCGGAGGATCAGAGCGGAGGCTGCAGCCAGCATGCGAGGGAACACAAGAGCCCGCTTGGAACAATTGAGCCCAAGCTCATGAACCTCAACAGTACATTTACCAAGAAACTTTTCAAAAGCTGGACACCATGAAATTAACTAGACTTTATGAGAAATTACATAATAATTCGAACCTATATTATACCAGAGATTATGAGAATGGTTTTCAAATTTAATTATCTTCACTTAATTATTGTTTTAAAATTAATTACTAATTACTATTCGTCAATTTACGATAACAAAATCACTTTATAAAAACATCAAACCGAAAAAATTGTTTATATTTTCAGACTATTAAATTACAGAATTTTCCAAATAAACGAGAAAATGATAACAAAATTGTAACAACAGTTGTAGGCTTCATTTGTTTACTGGAACTTAATACTAGATATTTCAGGGGTGTGCTGTCAAACAGTATATTTCGGACAAGTTCAAACAACAATCAAATCGATGTGATTGCTGACGACAGTTTTCAGTATTTCATAGATAACTGCGATTCCAAAGAAATTTTACAACCAGGGTTTAAATGTTTTCGAGTTACGAACACACGTGTGTACGTTTTCCAATTAGAGACAAGAGCGTCCAATTAGAGATAAATACGTACCTAACAATGTTCTCAAAAATGATGAAGGATTTAAATGATTATTCATATAAATAATTTTATTGTAAACCATGTCCACTTAATTATTAGCCTAACCTTAACTTTATTGGGACAGAACAATCCTGACAGACCAGACAGCCCCTCACACCCGGCCTAATTTGGTTGTAATAGAAAAGACGAAAGCAAACCCTGCCACCCCTAATGATTCTAGCAACCACAGGTGATTCGCACAAAAGTCGGACATTATTTGCATTTTTGTTTTATTAATTATAACAGAGTACAAAATCCATAAACTTATTTGAAGTAGGAACAAATATCACAATAATATGTTTAATACTGTGACATACCAGAAATTCTCCTAAGGCATTTAATAGAGGGAAATTACATCAAACATGTGTTTACTTCAGAGTTGGATGCATACAAATAGTCTAGACCAAGGAATACACGTCGTCGTGACAACGTGTCAACAAACTTCGTGTTCCGTGCTCGAGGGTCTTAACGCGATATTCTGTTGCGAAGCATGCCCCCGAGTACATAATATTGAGTAAATGACAAGACGGCGCTGAAAATCGAGGTTCCGCGATCATTCAGAATGGGCCAGTCTCTCTCTTGGCAGCAATCAAAGTGGACGGTAATAATTTTGCAGACTAAGGTTGGGTAACATTTTGATGTTAGAAAACGGGGAACTTATGTTAATTGTGTGATTAGTTTTTGTGTAGTATATACTTTGTAATTTGAGAATACCATTCTTAGCTCTATTCTTGTATTGTAATTTGTGATTTTGGGAATTCATGTAAAAGAGACTTCGTACGTGAGGAATTAATGTAAAATGGATGTGTAACCGGGCCTACATACTGTTTTAAGTAAAATGGTAGGCAGTTACGAGTAGGCGCTTAATCCGAGGCGCAGGAAGGTAAAGTCGGGTTCGCGGACTGTATTAATTGAATAGATCGTACTACAGAATATCAAACAGAATTTTTTGGGGATCATTACAAAAATTCTCCCGCTGCCTGAATTTGCGACGACAGCAGGAGCATCGCGAGGACATCCCAGCGACGGCATCCGGTCGGAAGACCGGCGTGGGAAATATTTCCAGAAGCTTACGGACATTGACACAAGAAATACCGTAAGGAATTTGTGAATATATAAATTAAAGTAATAAGGGTGATGTAGAAGTTGCCATCAAATTTTCAATAACGGGATAATATAGAAGAACTTCCAGGAATTGCTGTTCTGTACAAAGTCGCACGTCCACATACAATGTTGAAATAAGAATTCTTATATTACTATTATATGTAAAGGTAAAGTGTTATATGTCGAACTCAGGTTTGTAAAATCAATGTAACTTTAGAAATGGCAAAATTAATTAATACTTTAATAAATATAATATTATCGGGCAACCTAAATAATTAAATTACTATAAAATCGAAAACTTATCTCAATACTTAAATAAGCTTCAAGGATTTTGTGATAATTTTACTACTAATTAAGCCATTTTTTACAATTTTTTCTAATGTGCTTAAATGTTAATTTTTCATTGCAATGTTATAAAATAGGCTCTTTTGATAAAATTCATCAACTTTTGGACATATTTACTTATGACTTACGTTATGACTAACACGTACTTACGATTGGTTATAATTAAGTATGAATTTAAATCAGTGAATTATTTCAGTGATCAGTGAATTTTATTAAAAGAAAACTTTATCATTATATCACAAATGTATGTATTGTATTTAAAATTAAAATGAGCGAATATCGGGATTGAAAATTGTAAATTACGTGGTCTGTGACGATTGAAAATTGTAAATTACGTGGTCTGTTGCGACCATTGGTTGACAACCCTCTAGGAGAAAGGACGCTGTGTGGGACCAACCAGCTCGCAGCCGAATGCCTTTATCTCAAATCAAAACTTCGGAGAACGAGGAAGAGAACGAGGGAAGTCTTGCAAAGGCGCGCACGCCGCTGCACTGACATGCCCGGGTGGCTCGATTGCGAACCACTGGCTCACGGCTGAGCTTCACGAATTTTACGTTTTCGCGGAAACCTTACAGAAATTCAAGGGTCCGCTGACGAAAACCAGTGTTACGGTTATCACGCTATGTAAAATAGTACCTGTAATATAAACCTGTTTGAATTAATTCATACATTATTAAGAAAGCAACGACATTACTATCGAACAGCTCGGAGAAGTAACAAGATAAGCCACAAGAATTTTCCCGCTATTCGCAAACGTTAATATTTGGATTTTGGTCAAAGTCTGTCCCATCTTGTTAGTTACTTCTCAAAACCGAAAAATATAAAGAATTTTGGGGAAATAGCATTTTTACTATTAATTTAATTTCTGTTCTGTATTCTAATATGTATTGAATATTGTATAAGTGTTATTTTGGGGAAGATCAATATATATCCTGCGTCATTTGAAGAGTGCAGTGAAACATTTTGTTAACCACCAATCCACGATTCCAGTCCCAGAACATTTGGAGACATCCCCTCAAGTCCTACTTCCGAAGGGTTCCTTTCCTACCACGGCCGGGTCACAAAGCTATTAGCGGGATCAACTTGATGCTCAAGCATACAGTACAGGTTGCAGCCTAAAATTACTTTATTCATGTGCTTAAGGTGTGGAGGCTACAAAAACTTAGCTATCGCATCATACGAGCTGTTTATTATTAATTTTAATCGGCGTCAAATGCATCTCTGCTGTTTTTCAATCAAGTTCGTAGGGTGAAGTCGAAGAAGTTAAGAAGAAATATATAATTTAATAATAATAATAATAATAATAATAATAATAATAATAATAATAATAATAATAATAATAATAATAATAATAATAATAATAAATCCAGTAGAATCCAGGAAGAATCCCATACAGAGCAAAGGCCTCTCCAAGATGGATAGCTCATTAATTTGAAGATCCACAACTGAGCTACATGATTGTGGAATTATTAAATTAACACAAAGTTTACACATTTTTACACAATTTTAAGATCATATGAGTGTTCTTTTGTTGGTTCGTAATTCCTCCATTCTCGGTTCCCAGGGAGAACACAACTGTCGAGGAATTATTTTAATCTTTTTTTATCGTTTGTGTTTTGTCCATTAATATAAAATTCAGACTCGAAATCTTTGCCCAAGCTTGTGATATTCTTCTAAGAACTTCTTTGTTGTCACTGTTTTGGAATGAAACCGTTTGTCCCAAATATATGTTCCCCTGAACATAATGAATAATATTTGGACCAAGTTTGATTTGGATTTCACTACTATTTGTCATGAATTTTGTTTTGCTTAAGTACATGAGTAATCCTACTTCCTTAAGTAAAGGAGGATTAACACGATACTAACTGCTGACTCGTAAACACGAATTTCTTTGTGAAGTTGAGACGAAAACTATAATCATTTTCAATAAATATTTGAAACGTTAACACAGAAATATTGATATATTCATGACTTTTGTACAATACATCTGAAAATATAAAATGCAAAAAATTAGTTATCCGTTACAATGGTGAAGACAGAACAATTCTATAAGATCCCAAAGACAGCGACTACAGAACTTGTTTCAAATTACTTGCGGAATGAATTTTTTGATTCACACACAAATTCGGGAATGTACCGACTATACTTAAATTGTCGAAAAACGCTTCATAAAAAATTAGAATATTCAGACTTTGGTCGCTCGCCAGACGCGTGGCGACGTGTGGGAGAGTATATTTACGCGTAAATTTAAGATGAAACCGTAATACTGGATTAGTCTCAGAGACACGTTAGCGCCCGGATACGAGTAGCACGGAAATGAATAACTGTGAATTAGAGTAAACAACACGGACATAAAAGTTGGACTATAACATATTTCAGAAGAATGCTAGTGGCGTAGTGTGTCAAGTGAATTTCAAACAAACGAAATGTTTAATATCATAATATCTTTTACTCAAGAAGTCAGGTTGACATCTTCCCGTGTGTGTGTGTGTGTGTGTGTGTGTCTTAATTTTTAATTTCGGGCTTAATTTTTCCAACTTATTATTAAAGATGTTTCTCGGCAATTATTGCATGTAGTGGCTACATAAACACCTCGTATACGTTGTTTCACAAGGACGTTTCTCATTATCACTTTCTGTAAACACTTATTCGGCAGAAATCAGAATGCAGATTCATTTGAAAACAAAAACAGGATTTTTTCCTTGCCAAAGTACAAGACTGCAGAGCTGTGCGGAAGAGAAACATTATCGTGATTTTCATTGCGGGAATTCCAAGTGATAAAAACAATTTAAACTTAAAAAGAAGCCGAAAAAGTAAGCTATTCTTTCTTTGCGTGACTGTGACAATGAAGGCGACTAAGGAGTTTTTGAAGGGTACAGGGAGACTTAGCCAAACCGCGCTTTTGGAGCTTCAGAACTCGCCGGAAGCTGGCGAGACCGGAGAGGGCAAGGGACAAACGAAGGGGTAAGAGCAGAGCCTACATTTATGAGCCGTAACTTTCCGCAACCAGCTGCAATCAAATCAGCCGCAGAACGTTTTTCTTCACGAATCATTAAATTCAAGAATTTTTCTTGCAGTTCCATCAACCCGAAACCACGTTTCGATGTACTACTTGTAAAAATAACATATTTATATAATAATTGATATAATAATATTTATATAATTTCATCAATAAAAAGTATAATAATATGTTCAAGATAGATAGTGTACAAAGTAGATTATGACATGTATATTACATATAAATACTGAAACAGCTATAGCTTTTTTTTTTTCTTTTTTTTTTTTTTCTTTTCATTCTGCCTATCTATCCTACATTTTTCAACGAGCATTTGCAATCATTAAGCCGTGCTTACTTTGTCAATGCTGAAAGGAAATTCACTTCAGGAATATTCGAAATTCCTTCTTCAGCGTCAAAGACCGTCCCTGTGTCTTCCACGCTCGAGCAAGGTGCAGAGATGGGCCGTCGTGTGCGGGTTCACAGAGAGGGCGGCACCGCGCATTCGGTTGGCGGCGCGCAGCGAGCGGCTGCTCCCCGAATACAGAGTAGCGCGAATTATTTGCTTGCTGGTTGCCGAGAGACCAACATTTGGCGTTCGCCCTACCCATACCGGCAGAGATGGTTCAGGGCATTAACTGACGTCACTGCACTGCCCTTGACAGAGAGGTCCTAGGGCTCCACTCCCCACGGTGGCAGGATTTTCGACAATAGCTTGTCAGATCGAATTCAGTGGCTGTCTGGAGAAGAATTCTCGCGGGCGGCTGCTCTGATCGGTAGTTCTCCGTGGTTTCTCCAATCTACACCAGGCGAATGCTGGAGAACTGCCTTGACAAACGGGCCACCGATGGCGCGAGATCTTTCCTTCCTCTTCCTTGTCCTATCCTCACCCCTTTTTATACACACTGGCACTCACATGCACTGCACTACCCCACATGCCTGGAGACCGGCGAGAGCTTAGAGCTGCTCCCGGCTGGGGCGGGCGGTGCCCCGCTGAAACCCCAACCAGGTATCTCCCACCAGCTAGCCGACGACGGTAGGTCAGCGCTGGATTCCGCCATCCAGCGAAAGACAGACCACATCCTGAGGAAAAACATGTACTGCACTTACGTGACTAATGACCTTAGCCGTTGACGAGCCCGGAATCACTAACAATCAATCAATCAATCAATCGCCCTAGCCATTGCGTATCAATCTTCTGCACACTTCAAAGGAAACGAACATTCGCCGAGCACATTCGCTGCTCGGGATTGGGCGTGCAGCCGCGCACTCTTAGGCGAAAGCCCGAACTGCGGAGGCGCCTTCATATTCTACAGTTGTGTCCCCTTCAGCCCCAGCAGCGCATGCTCGACAACCAGAAAGTTCATATAAATTCTAGAAGTGTAATAAATATTTTTAAATCAATTATTGAGAAATAGCGCCCAGTAAAACGCAGTTCCATGATGCATCCTGCGGGAACTAGTCCACTTAAAGGCGTAGATAATTGTGCACTAGCGATGTGGAAACATGGGGTGCCGCAGCAAAGTTCTCCACTTAAAAGTGCGAAGGATTGCGGAGGAGAGAATTATCCGCCTTGCGACAGCCGGCGGTACTTGGCACCCGCCAGACAGTGGCTAGTTTAACTGAATGTGCCAGGCGACCAAGGGGCACGTCTAATTATAAGTTGTAACAGACCAAATCATTCTGTAACTTTAGAATATATTGCTGTCACCCTGAGCTGATGATTACTGCCTCTCTACTCTGAGTCAGTTACAGCGAACGGTGCAATTTGGAGCAACTTTGTTTTCTCACGCCACCACCAACAAAACTCGGCCCTAATATTATTGCGTGAGTTGCGAGCCGGCTCGGCGAGCGCGACAAAGCGGGAAAGCTTAAAATAGTTTTCTCACACGTTAATGCCAATAAAATCTCGATAATATAATATCTCTGAAAATAATATCGAACAATAACCCACACTAAACTCTTTGTGGCCGAGATCGCTAAGGCGGTAGTGCCGTGGCGATCTCGGGCCGGAGGACCGCGGGTTCGAGTCCCACCTCGGGCATAGTTGTATTTGTGTTCGTCATTTCACGCCTCATCATCACCCTACCACTTCATTCAGTATTCCCTTTAAAAAGGCAGGAGGCCTTTGCCCTTAATGGGATCTTAGATGAATAATTAAAAAAAAAAACACTTAATGACATCTAACTTAGCCAGCTCGATCCCAGAATAAATTTAAAGCACAGAATGTTATATCCAGCGAATTATTCGTGCCAAGTAGTTAAGTCAAAGGGCGGAGTGACGCCTAGTGGCTTTTTGCTTAGAATGCAGGCAGTTGGAAATCAAAAACCATCGCGACCACGCAGGCTCTCCTCCGCCGCCGCAGCACACGTCTCTGCGGACGAAAAAGAACAGCGCCGCGCCGCGCCGCGCCGTGCAGCCCGCCGGCCGTGAAATGGGGCGGTGCTCCCCACAGAGCATCCGAGCACGTAAATTACTTCCCGCTTCCTCCCACAAGGCTTACTTCCTTGCATCTACGTAGTCACCTTACGTGACAGCCGTAGCCGCTGCAGCCGAAAACAAGAATTGAATTAAATTGATGACTTATTTTACGTGGCGAGTTTCGAGCCATCAGGCCCGCTCTTCCGCCGGACCACGCAAACTCTGCTACGCTCCTTTCACCAACTAGCAGAGAAAGGAGGTATTTCTTGGGCGAGAAACAGGCGATTTGAATTTAGCCCAGAGGCGTCATTTAGGCTTGAGGATCTTTTACGTGTAGTAAATCTACTAAAATGGGGCAGCCGGCTTTACTTCCCTTCCGAAGGAAGGCGTATGAAGGATCCATGGCTTCGATCGGGTTTGAACCCGCCGTCTTGGGTGTAACAGTCCGATACGCTAACCGTAGCACCGTCGCCGCCGCCGTAGACGTTGAAGACGGGGATGGGCAGCTACACTTCGGAACTCCATTTTACATCAAACGTTTTAATTCACATACGACACACTTTACTAGTAAATAAAAAAAACACACGAGGAAATTAACCTTAATAGAACAACTGATACAACTGAACAACAATAACCTTAATAGAACAACTGATTTTGATCGAGAGTCGAGACGCGGCGTAATGATCAGACCGCAGTCTCGGATTCGAACCCAGGCGGTTCCAAGTGGAATTGGTGGTCAAAGCGGCCCGTTTACTGCAAGACACGGATGCAAGTTACGGATGGAAAGGAGTGGTTGGAAAGCCAGGTGTGGACGAGAGAGAGAGAGCCCAGGGAAGCTGGCTCCTGGGGGGAAAAAAGAGTTTAGTTTAATACAATTGATTTTAGGTTACACCTTTTATATAGTATATGGTCATCAGTTGGTTTGAACACATACTTCCCCAAATATATAACTAATTGCCAAATAGTGAAGTATAAACTGAGGGTAAATCAAAAATTGAATTTATTTACGGAAATAAAATGTATTATTATGCCAGACTATGAGAGAACTTTTAACTGTTTAGGGGTTGCCTATGCGACATCTCTAGGGTGAGGTGAACGAGACAAAAGATACGCTGAAATCTGAATGCACTGAGGTTATCGTTCACACTGTACCGAGACGAATGCACCATCATATAGCATTGGCCGAGTGAAGTTAAATGAATGTGTGTTAATTAGCTTATGTTTAGGACTATGTTTTCAGATAAATGAAACTTATTATAGTTAACAATACTACCTCGCATACAACGTTTCCTCTCTACGATTTGGATCGTCATTACACTAATTTAGAAAAGTTCATAAACTACAAATGTATGAAATATCGCGGATATTCTTTTAATAGGTCTACATCTCTCATAAAATGGAAGTCAATAAAATAAAATTATGATCTCATTGTGTAGAAATAATATAAAGTATTCCATGAGACGTCAATAATCAGGATGGACGTCCTGCACTTCACGCGCAAGAATGAATGCAATACATTAAATTTGTGTATCCTCATGAGGACCCCAATCACAGAATCCAAACGTGAATATGCAGGGATGAAATTGTAACTATAATAATTTTATACAACTGACTGCAAACATAGTCATTCGCCATAAGCATAAACATTCAATGAAAAGATGGAGTCTTAGATAGACCAATCCGAGTCTGAGGAAACGGTAGAACCGTCAGAAAAAAGCAGCTGTGAACTCACTTTGTCCACCACCACATTCCACGTGTTCTGACGCGCTTCCAGTGATGGACGGTTAGTCCTCTAGCTGAAAGAAGAGCTCGACGTGAATGTCGGTGTAGACTATGAACTCTGACATATATGACCCCTTTTAGAACACAATCAAGGATACATTCTGCAACTCAAGCGGGAAACGGTTTAAGTGTGAGGAGGCTCGAATAGAAAAATAAATACTGAAGTACACAAGTATACTGAATACTTGTATACTGAACAATGATGTTAAAATGAAACAAAGTCACTTCCACGTGGTTTACAAATAAACATTAGATGATTCGGTATAGAGAACTATCTATATTGGATATAGAGAATTGCAATGAGTTAACAGGCGGAGATCTCGTGGGTTATATTTGTAGCATTTACAACAAATGAAGGGAACATACGTCCAACTGAGAATTGTTTCAGCTCGTTTATGATAATTGCGTCGATATGGTAATGATGATGTAGACTTCATCGACGCAGACTGCGTTATAGAGACAATTGAAATCACATATGGCTAGGACACGAAAATACTGTTATGAGTGACGACAAAAGAGGGTATAAATAGAGTGTGCGAACAGTGCAAGAATCATACAGAAAATAGTCTTTACGCCAGTATCACTCAAGGGTATACACTGAGGTGACAAAAGTCATGGAAAACCTCCTAATATCGTGTCGAACTTCCCTTTCCCGGCTAAGTGCAATAACTCCACGTGGCATGGACTAAACAAGTCAATGGAATTCCCCTGCAGAAGCATTAAGTCATTCTGCCTCTACATCCGTCTATAATTGCGAAAGTGTTGCCGGTGCAGGATTGAGTACACGAACTGACCTCTCAATTATGTCACATAAATGTTTGAATGGATTCATGTTGGGCGATCTTGGTGGCCGAATCTTTCGCTTGAATGGTCCAGAACGTCCTTCAAACTAATCGCGAACAATTGTGACCCGGTGACATGGCGCATTGTCATGCCAAAAATTACATTGTTGTTTTGGAACACGAAGTCTATGAATGGTTGCAAATGATCTTCCAAGTAGCTGAACATTACCATTTCCAGTGAATGATCGGTTGTTTCAGCAGAGGACCCAGTCCATTCCACGTAAATCAGCCCACACCATTAAGGCGTCACCGCCAGAATGCACAGTGCCTTGTTCACAACTTGGGTCTATGACTTCGTGGAGTCTGAGCCACACTCACTACACCACCAGCTCTTACCAACTGAAATCAGGATTCATCTGACCAAGTTTCGGTTTTCCAGTCGTCCAGGGTCCAATCGATATGGTCACGAGCCCAGGAGAGTGGCTGCAGACGATGTCGTGCAATTAGCAACGGCACTCCAGTCCGTGTTCTGCTGCCATAGCCCATTAAAACCAAATTTCCCCGCACTGTCCTAACGGCTACATTTGCCGAACGTCCTTACATTGATTTCTGCGGTTCTTTCACGTAGTGTTGCTTGTCTGTTAGCTTGACTGACAACTCTGCGCAAACTCCGATACCCTGTCATTAAGTGAAGGTCGTCGGCCACTGCATTGTCCGTGGTGTTATGCCTGAAATTAGTTTTTCTCGACACACTCTTGACACTGTAGACATCAGAATATTGAATTCCCCAACGATTTCCAAAATGGAGAAGGTCCCATGCGTCTAGTTCTAACTACAATTCTGCGTCCAAAGTCTTAATTCCGGTCGTGCGCCCAGAAAAACGTCTGAAACGTTTACACCTAAATCACTTTACTACAAATCAAAGATCTGCCAATGCACTGCCCTTTTATACCTTAGTTCCCGATATTACTATCTTGCATACTGCTATCTCTTGACTTTTGTCAATCAGTGTCTAGTATAGACACTGCTATATTCTGTTTTTGGACAATATAGAAACAAGGGTGGAGAAAACACGGACTCTGGAGAAGAATCTTCAAAAATTAATAAAAATTTGTACTTAGTAAACAAAAATGAAAATGTTATTTTCAGGTTTATTGAAAATCTCGAAAGTTTGAATACGCGGTGATTGGATATTTAGACTGAACCTCAGAAATAGAACAATCGATAATCGTGGAGAAACTTTCATTTCGGCTAAACAGAGGAAGTGAACCTTTGATCCAAGGAACCAAAAAATGTCGGTCCCTAGAGATGACTCCAGTTAGGAAGTCTACTGTAGTACCTACATTTGATGGCAAATTGTTTACGGTTATGGAATGATTATGTCTTAAGTAATTCTGGTTCACCCTAAGAGTTCGTAATAATTTACTTTCAGGACTTGTTATTGATTGCCTCACATTCCACAACTGGTATCTCGGCAGTTCGTAGAACTTTACTCATCGGATCTGTTGTGACAATATCCGATAACAAAATACACTAACTTACATCATTCGTAAATTCGAAGCAATCGAGATAGCGTTTTTTTAAGGTCTCAGAGTCATATCCACGCAATATCTCAGTTTTTTTTAATTTCCTGGGGTATCTCGTGTACATAATAAGGGTTATTTTTAGATTTACGTGCATAAATATCCTTTCAGATGGTGCTGCAGTTTTAAGAGGAGTACTAAATTTTTGTAAAACTTATCTAATCAACTAGGCGGCAATATATTCCTTACATTGTTAATCCTGGAAACATATTGAGCTCCTGAAACCTTTCCTGAAAACTTGACCTGAAAACCTAAAAATTTTCTAAGGTTCTATTCAATTAAACATTGTTAACATCTATTTTCCTGTTCTTACAAATTAAGAAGCTTTAAGAGATACTAGGTTTACGGGATTCATATCAAAATAGAGAAACAGTTTGCGGCGGCGGGCGTGATATTCAGTTCTCGTAATGTATTTGAAAAGTGATTGGAAACTTCGATAAATTCACCTACATTTCCTTTCTTTAGTATTTCCTTTTAAAAATTTCGGGTTGTGACACTCGTTAGCACAAAACGGTATTTAATAACAAGGAAACCTGAGCAGCCATATGTACTTTTTTTTTATATCTCAAGTGAGCAATTATCTTTACAAGGTATTTATAACGAATAATCTTATTTTTTAAATTCAGTCTCTCCGTATTTAAAAACAAACCTCCCACGAGGATCCCTGTACATTCTGCCAAGAGGCTATATCTATGTTGACATTGAACGCAAGGCACAGGTTGGGTAAGGGGGCGTCATGCACGCACGACGCATTAGAGAGGACCCAAAAGCGACGAGGTGCAGGGAGGTCTATTTGACTGCGTCACTCGAGGGCGACAGAGACTCATTGGCAGCAGGGTCACGAGGTCCTCGCGTCATGGACACCCAGGATGGGCTGGAGAAGGTCAGATCCACGTTTGTGAGCAACTGGAGACTGTAAGTCAGGTATCGTTCAGCCTTACGATCACAATAATAATAATAATAATAATAATAATAATAATAATAATAATAATAATAATAATAATAATAAATCACTTTTGTCCTATGAACACAATAATAATGAAGAGAATTAAGAGGTTATTATCAGAGAAGAGGACCTAATAATGAAGAGAATGTTTAAGATCAAAAAATAAAAATATGAAATTTAGGCCTAGAAACTGAAACGTTATAATCGGGAAAAAGTACACAAAAGAAACAAAAATATCCGAACTTCAGGTTTCTTCCTGTCTACAAAATCGTATTATTTAACATATTACAGACATGTTTTACGAAAAATAAAAAAAACATCCACTTTTTGGATGATAGGTTTAATTTGATGGACGAAGAGACGTTCAAATTTTAGAGCTGAAAATTTCAATATAATTATATCATAATTGGTCATTTGGGCAAAAAGCTAGGCATTAAAAAAGACCCTGGAAGATATGCACGTTTTCTCAAATGAACCATCCATCCACAAACATTTCCGTTTTTCGAGCGTGGCCAAGAGTGCATAATTTATCTTGGTAACGTCGTAAGTACCTGGAACGACGCGTGATGGCGATCGCTATACAGTAACCACTTATTTAACTTTAATTTTTCAGTTGTGTTTTGTTCCAGACAAAGGCAATCTTATCTTCAAATCCAACATTAAAAAGTTAAATAATCTGAACAGAAACACTCGAAAAAAGGTTCGGAACTTACAATGATGGAATCAACAACAATTTCGAGAAAAACAAATAATCACAGGGAAATCTGAAGTTATAGAAACCCAAAACGCAAAGAAAAACAACATGGAAGTGGAATCAGGAATAAAAATTCAGCGAAGGGAAAGTAAAGAAAAGCCTGAAGCACAAAGCCCAATAGGAGAAAAAGGAACAGAGTAAGAAAAAAAAGTAAGAAACAAAAAGAAAGAAAAAAAACTATCTATAGAGGACTTACACTAAGAGGAGACCATTACGGCAGATCGGGAAGCAAATGAAATTTCTGTAGAACGATGGCATTACAAGAGATCGTGATGAAACTCATTTACGACTGAACTAACCAAACGAACTCACCGACGAATTGAAAGCATGGCCGTAATCTGCAGTTTGTGAGCAGTAGCTATGCAAGCGGGCCCTTCTCACAAAAATCTCTCCATACAAGCGAACGTTTTCAGGAGGTGACAACATCTACACGGCCTCTTCAGATGGCATCCGTCATCTACCGGTTTCGCAGTGTCGCGGGGCCTGGCGGCGAGCGAAGGCAGTTACGCCGCATCCCCAGGCCACGTACGCGGGCGGGCGGGTGCAGCTTCCTCGCTGTTATGTAGCCGCTGCCGGCCCGGGGGCGGCGGCGGCGGATGGGCGTGCGGCCAGCGGCCGGCGCGGGGGCGGCGCGGGGGCGGGCGGCGCGGGCGGGCCGCTTCCTGCGTGGCTGCGGCAGACGACGCGACGCACACGCGCAGTGGGACCAAACACGCGTCTACGCACGACAAAGACGTTTCTAATGTGTTGAGGATACGATGCCATCCAATGCGATACGATTCCATAACGCAACATCCGATAGGATAATCAGATGCGATTTCAATCCATCGGATAAAATGAACTACACGACATCACATCATCCGATACGATACGACCCGATGTCGGATCATCCGATTTAGATTTAAATTTATTCAGGCAAAAAAATAGTAAAAACTGTAGGTGACGTAGGGGGGAAAATATTAAGTGCGCACGTTTTCTTGAGTTCCAGAACCCCTTCCCGTCATTTTAACTATAAATAGTTGAAAAGTGAGTAAAAGTTTAACATAAATAAATAAATAAATTTTAAAAATCTTAAGATTAGCAACTTTTGAAAAATAGTAATTTTCGTTGAGTTAGAGAAACCTTACTTGCATCGGTACACGAATTGCAAGTATGATTTTTCGGCATTGCTAACAAAATAGCAACTCGCCCTTACCTCTACTCTTACCATTACAAGCAAAAGGAGAGTTCAACAAAACGTGCGCATAGTGAAGCTACATTTACGTCCAGAAGCAAAACAAGGGGCCATCTCAGCATTTGTTCAATGATCATATGGGAAACTGGACAAAAACCTGATCGAGATGGGGGTCATGGACCCGGAAGCTCATTCCACTGAATTCCGTCCGATACTATACCATGCAATTCTATAACATCTTATATTATCCGATATGTATTGGATGCAATTGATGTGAGTGCAATATTTTCAAACTTATTGTATTTGAAGGGTATATACTTTATTGTAACAATACATTGTCGTGTTACACCTAACACCTCTTAACTTTCGTATTTTTAGTTAAAGAAGAAATTAATTTATTTTTCTATCAGTTATTTATTCAACGCAATGTTAAGGACCCATTAAGGCGAAAATGTTATGCCGAAAGAACACTTAAGGTATGTTATACCTAAAAATAAGAGAAAAATCGTAGAAAATCCGTGTTTTGACTTTTAATAGAATCAGAACCTTTGATATGGCCTATTTATCGTGGCGTAACCGTTTTATTCTGCGATCTTTCGTTTTGAGTTTATTTGGATGTTATGTAGCCTTGCGTGAGGGGAACCATGTCCCCAAGGCGGTGTGGTTATACTAAAAAATGAAACAAAACCAAAAACAGACCAGAAAATAAGAATAGAAGAAGATATTTAAGAAGAAGAAAAAAATAAGAGAGGATATAGACAGAAAAAGAAGGGATACCCTGTAACCCTGGAACTTTCTAGAGCATTACAAACTTTAAAGCTATTTCCTCGAGAGTAGACTGTCATTGGAAACCTGAAACATATCTCCGGTTCTATGTAAGATAACCTTTCAAGTTTGTCATAATTCAGAGATATACTCGTAGAATAGCTAGTGCATGAGCTAAAACTAAAGATTTGAACCAATGTTTTACAGAAATGTTATTTTAATTTTTTTATTTTCTGACAAAAAGTGTTTAAAATATGAAAATGCCAACCACACAAATATTGTTTTGGTTCAGGCACAGATTCAAATAAGGTTATCATTAGAAAAAGTAACTGAAGAATTAGAGATAGCAGATCTGAAGTTATCTTACAGCTCAGGGCCTATTCCTGTACAAATAGTTACATTATCTCCCAAAATAAATTTTCTTAATTTTTTGGTTTTATTGTAGACATTTTTATTGAATAAGTACATGAAAATAGTTATTAAAGAATATTTTAATATTTCGCATGTTATGGTTAAAATATACCTTAATGTCATTCTCATTTACCTCATAATGACAGAAAATTCGACCTTCGGCGTAGTTACATCATGTCACTTTCCATTGTACTCCCCCATCCCACCCCACTACGGATCCGGGATTGGCATTTTATGAGTAAGATTTGCACGTGCAGGGAAATAAATATTTTCAATAACTGGACCTTTTAGGTTATATTTCTTTATCGTTAATTTTAACAGTAGATTCTTTACGGAAACTATACATTACACATGAAAATATTTCTGGGTCATTTATGACTTGTTCAGGGAGGAATAGGCTGAAGACATTCTAGAGCTTTCCCGTGAAAGATATGACTTATGAAGAAACATCGTAAAAATATTGATATCAATTGTGGACAAAATAAGACATTTTTGCCCACCAAGAACAGAGTCTGGTTTGCTGAAATCAGTGAAACATTACGTCTTAACATCTGTTTCCTCAGTGGAAATCGTTTGTCTTGTGTATTCCCAAGTCCCCTGCATCATCATCACCACCCTAAACGTTTCTTCTTCTCATACATTTATTCAAATGTTCTCGCAGAAGACATGTTTACATTTTGATGTAGACGTACAAATAAACAGGAGACTTCTTTCCAAGAACAGATTTACGAAGATTTATTCTGTTGTTAGTCTGTTATAAGAATTTTAAAATAGAAGGAATCCATTGCATGAACACAAAAGAGATGAAAAAACGAACGGGAAAGTCCCAAAAATGTGCAAGAAATATCTTGGCGACACACTGCTACAGAAGCACAAAGAATGCAGTATCACAAGATTCTTCAATTACAGCGTTTGCTTTTCGACGCACGAGACACGTTCAGTACAATCCGTTAATGGTGTTCTTTATCATTAGCCAATCGAAACAAAAAACATTTATGTATTCAGAAAAGTATCACTTGTAGATATTATTCGAAATACATATCTTCATTAACGGAATGAACAGTAATACTATTTATATTCAGAATGTGAATAGCATATAGGTGTTGTGGTGCGTTATCGTTGGCATTTTTCATGAAATAATTATAAACGTTGTCATTGCCAACAATAGTATTGTTGTTGGCAATGACAACGTTTATAATAATTTCATGTGAATAGTAATTGTGAAACCAGAACGCCATTTACTCACAAACTTATGTATCCAAGTGTCACGTAAATTTCCGTAATAACCGTTGTAACTTTCAATATTTCAATCTTTTTTGTCATCCTGAGAAATATTAAAAGTTCAACAATGCCAATTTTTCCCGTTCCTGAAACAATGCTCCTTACTCATTTCCCTCATTCAACTCTCCATGAATAATTCCTGACTTCGGCCACCCCAGAAGCACAGAGATAGCTTTTACTCCTTGGGAGTCGCCCCTTCACTATACTTCCACACCCATTAAAAACGGTAAAAAACAACAACTCAATCCAAGAATGTGCTATATATTCGAAGGACACTCGGGTCGCAAAGAGAGATCATGAATTTATTCTTCCACGCAGAAACAAAAAAAAAAAAAAAAAAATGAATGCTTAAGGAGCTATTTCTTTGCGATACACAGCGAGCTGAATATTTTTTTGTACTCCCGACTTCTCCTTCTTCTCATTGACGAAAATCAATCCGTTGAAACGTATATATCAAATGTATTAGCAATGTCTTTTCGTAAGGTCGTTTTGGTCATTAAGGCTGCTGCTGTCCCGCTCCCCCCTCTTCTCTGAGAGCGCGCGGGCTGTCCCCCGTCCATGTATCGTTAGTTGGACCCCTCCTTGCAACGGCAGCAGCAGCTGACAGCAACAGCTTTCGTCGGGTACATTTCCGGGCCGAAGTCCCCTTAATCCCATCTCTGCCACCTACTAAGCCTCATGTAAGTGAAAGAATGCCTGAGTAAGGAAGATAGGACAAGGAAGAGGAAGGAATAGTCGCGCGCGGTCCGTGGCCCGTTTGGTAAGGTTCTGCTCCGGCATTCGCCTGGTGTTGATTGGAGAAACCACGGACAACTACCGTTGCTACCGAGAAGCTGGCTGCAAGAATTCTCCTCCAGTCAGTTGCAGAATTCGACTTCGACGAATTAGAATTCGACCAGCTAGTGTCGAAAACCCTGTCACCGCCGGGTCTCGAACCATAGGACCTCCCGGTCAGAGGCACTGCAGTAGCATCAAGTGATGTCCTGAGTCACACAAGCCGGTCCTAGCGCGAAAACACTAAATACTCACTCGCTCCATCTTATCAGCGTCAGTGGGGCAGGCACCACGTGTGCGGTCCGCGCGTACCCTCCAGCTCCAGAGGACCAGGGCGGCAAGGCCTTCTGGGAAACCTCTTGACCCACCCGCGCCTCCACGCGTCCGGTGAGCCGGCGAGTAGACACAGGAAGAACGAGAGGAGCAAGGGCCAGCGGCAGACGGGAATGCAGGCAGACATTCCCAGAAACGCATTCCTTAGGTACGACTCACCAGATGGCACAGCCCGCGTTCAAGTGGCCCGGCCACTGCAGCAGATAACGGCAAGACGACGGCCGACAAGAGCGCGTCGAAACTTAACGGCCGCGTTGCGTATAAACGTACTGAGCTACTGGGGAGCGAGGGAGGGAGGAAAGGATGTTTTCTCACGCTCATGCAGTTTAAAGCATCGTGCTCGGCACCTTTAATAGGTGACACTCATTTTAAAATATCGGGGTGAAATGTCAAATTTAAGTAAAAAATGATTCTCTAGAAATAGAAAAAGACAAATAACACACCTGTTACTAGGTTTTCAAAATTTTATAAACAGAACGTCAATAGAAATTACGAGTAATCCAATTGTTATAGCATTTGTTAGCTGTTTAAACCACAGCAAGCAATTAATTTGAATCGTAAATTTGCGTTAAAATGCCACCATAATTTCTGATTTCATTGTAATATAACTCATTGTGGTATTACAAAATAATAAAATTTATTCGTAGACCGATGTTATTGAGGGAATAATATTAATTCACAATTGTTATTTTTAATGTTTGAGTGTTCTCTCTTCTACTGTACTGTACCTCATGGTTCCTTATTCTAACAAACCTTTTAACATTCTTAACTATCCTTATTTTTTACGAGACTAAATATATAAGTAAATGCCTTTATTGGTTGCTCACAATTTTATTTACATAAAAAAGAAAATATTTGATTTGCCAAATGTTACATTTATAATTCGCTTCCTTTTCTTGCAGAGTTGTACAATTAGTAAAATCTTTTTAAAAACATCTCATAACTTTAGGAAGGATATACGAATGTACCATCGCTCTTTTCCATTTATTCACGCAATTATATTATAATGCAATTATGATTTGAGTAATTAAGTATCAAATTGTAACTGGAAGATTTCTACAAAGCATCTGTTTACAGCTGCCCATATGAGAGATGGTGCTAGCAAAGATAATCGTGGCAAACACGGCGGGTCGTTGAGGGGTGGGGCCAGGTGACAAAAGCGAGTGAGGACTGGGCAGGATGAGAAGGGGCAGGGTGGGGCTGGGCAAGTGGGTTGGGGCGAGACGGGGATGGGGCGCAGCAGATCAGGCCAAGGCGGATCAGACAGGATGAGGCGGGGGAATACTACACTCAGAATTCATTCCTTTTCCTGTACAATAGATATGACAGCGATGAATAAATATCACGCAATGCAGGGCACTTCAGCTAATATTAAAAGAAACAACAATTTAGTTGAGAAAGTTTAGTAGTTAAAGCGCCAATGTTTAAAACATCGTCGGGGAAGTGTGCCACGCATAATAATCCCCACGGCTCCAGATGGAATCAGGGGAACGAAGACCGGAAGTCGGCTCGACGGAAGGAAGGCGTGTCCGGTAGAGTCTGCCCGACAACATCACGTGGGGAGCATTCGCTCACACAGTGGGTCATTCGGCCATTCCGATCCCGTCGCTGCCGCAACGGGGGCCTTCGCTTTGTCTGTTGGATTACGCGACGTGCTAGCAAAGTGCTCTTTACAACACAGTGACGAGTCTTACGTGGTAAGCGATATGTAAATGTGAAGGTAAGTAACCTTGAACTTCATTCTCTCAAGGACAATGCGTAACTTTCTTGAACACCTTTTCAGACGTAAATTATTAAGTACCATTTTTTACTGGAAAATAGTTGGAAAAAGAGGAAGATTTAGAATTAAAATGTTAAAGGTTTTCCCAAAAGAACTAAGCATCACTACGTATAGAGATAAAGACAGCGGAGAATAGAATGTAATGGTGGGCGCGACAAAACACTTTTTGCCTTTGGGATGATATTCTAAATAGAAGGCGAATCACAAAAATATTTTGTTCGCATGCTCAATCCGGGCACGAGTTATCCCAAGGAGACAGAGAATATTCTTACCCACGGATGTAGTCAAGTCAGGAATCCACAAACTGCTTCCGAGTTAATGGGTGTATGTGTTTTTTCGTTGTAGCTCGCGCGTGAGAGTGAGAGAGAGTGCGAGTGAGAGAGAGTGCGAGTGAGAGAGAGTGCGAGTGAGAGAGAGTGCGAGTGAGAGAGAGTGCGAGTGAGAGAGAGTGCGAGTGAGAGAGAGTGCGAGTGAGAGAGAGTGCGAGTGAGAGAGAGTGCGAGTGAGAGAGAGTGCGAGTGAGAGAGAGTGCGAGTGAGAGAGAGTGCGAGTGAGAGAGAGTGCGAGTGAGAGAGAGTGCGAGTGAGAGAGAGTGCGAGTGAGAGAGAGTGCGAGTGAGAGAGAGTGCGAGTGAGAGAGAGTGCGAGTGAGAGAGAGTGCGAGTGAGAGAGAGTGCGAGTGAGAGAGAGTGCGAGTGAGAGAGAGTGCGAGTGAGAGAGAGTGCGAGTGAGAGAGAGTGCGAGTGAGAGAGAGTGCGAGTGAGAGAGAGTGCGAGTGAGAGAGAGAGTGCGAGTGAGAGAGAGAGTGCGAGTGAGAGAGAGAGTGCGAGTGAGAGAGAGAGTGCGAGTGAGAGAGAGAGTGCGAGTGAGAGAGAGAGTGCGAGTGAGAGAGAGAGTGCGAGTGAGAGAGAGAGTGCGAGTGAGAGAGAGAGTGCGAGTGAGAGAGAGAGTGCGAGTGAGAGAGAGAGTGCGAGTGAGAGAGAGAGTGCGAGTGAGAGAGAGAGTGCGAGTGAGAGAGAGAGTGCGAGTGAGAGAGAGAGTGCGAGTGAGAGAGAGAGTGCGAGTGAGAGAGAGAGTGCGAGTGAGAGAGAGAGTGCGAGTGAGAGAGAGAGTGCGAGTGAGAGAGAGAGTGCGAGTGAGAGAGAGAGTGCGAGTGAGAGAGAGAGTGCGAGTGAGAGAGAGAGTGCGAGTGAGAGAGAGAGTGCGAGTGAGAGAGAGAGTGCGAGTGAGAGAGAGAGTGCGAGTGAGAGAGAGAGTGCGAGTGAGAGAGAGAGTGCGAGTGAGAGAGAGAGTGCGAGTGAGAGAGAGAGTGCGAGTGAGAGAGAGAGTGCGAGTGAGAGAGAGAGTGCGAGTGAGAGAGAGAGTGCGAGTGAGAGAGAGAGTGCGAGTGAGAGAGAGAGTGCGAGTGAGAGAGAGAGTGCGAGTGAGAGAGAGAGTGCGAGTGAGAGAGAGAGTGCGAGTGAGAGAGAGAGTGCGAGTGAGAGAGAGAGTGCGAGTGAGAGAGAGAGTGCGAGTGAGAGAGAGAGTGCGAGTGAGAGAGAGAGTGCGAGTGAGAGAGAGAGTGCGAGTGAGAGAGAGAGTGCGAGTGAGAGAGAGAGTGCGAGTGAGAGAGAGAGTGCGAGTGAGAGAGAGAGTGCGAGTGAGAGAGAGAGTGCGAGTGAGAGAGAGAGTGCGAGTGAGAGAGAGAGTGCGAGTGAGAGAGAGAGTGCGAGTGAGAGAGAGAGTGCGAGTGAGAGAGAGAGTGCGAGTGAGAGAGAGAGTGCGAGTGAGAGAGAGAGTGCGAGTGAGAGAGAGAGTGCGAGTGAGAGAGAGAGTGCGAGTGAGAGAGAGAGTGCGAGTGAGAGAGAGAGTGCGAGTGAGAAAGAGAGTGCGAGTGAGAAAGTGCGAGTGAGAAAGAGAGTGCGAGTGAGAAAGAGAGTGCGAGTGAGAAAGAGAGTGCGAGTGAGAAAGAGAGTGCGAGTCAGAAAGAGAGTGCGAGTGAGAAAGAGAGTGCGAGTGAGAAAGAGAGTGCGAGTGAGAAAGAGAGTGCGAGTGAGAAAGAGAGTGCGAGTGAGAAAGAGAGTGCGAGTGAGAAAGAGAGTGCGAGTGAGAAAGAGAGTGCGAGTGAGAAAGAGAGTGCGAGTGAGAAAGAGTGCGAGTGAGAAAGAGTGCGAGTGAGAAAGAGTGCGAGTGAGAAAGAGTGCGAGTGAGAAAGAGTGCGAGTGAGAGAGAGAATGTGAGAGAGTGAGAGAGAATGAGAGAGTGAGAGAGAATGAGAGAGAGAGTGAGAGTGAGAGAGAGTGAGAGTGAGAGAGAGTGAGAGTGAGAGAGAGTGAGAGTGAGAGAGAGTGAGAGTAAGAGAGAGTGAGAGTAAGAGAGAGTAAGAGAGAGTGAGAGTGTGAGAGAGTGAGAGAGAGTGAGAGTGAGAGAGTGAGAGTGAGTGAGAGTGAGAGAGAGTGAGAGTGAGAGAGAGTGAGAGAGAGTGAGAGTGAGAGAGAGTGAGAGTGAGAGAGAGAGAGAGTGAGAGAGAGTGAAAGAGAGTGAGAGAGAGAGAGAGTGAGAGAGCGAGAGAGCCCAAAATAAACGTTTTACGACTATATAACATTTAGAATTTCATTTAAAAATGGCACTGCTGACCCATTTGGCATTGTCCAATTTATCTCCATTTAGATGACTAGTAGTGGAGATTTATATTTTTGGAATAAGTGCGTATATTACGACGACAATTCATGGAAAACATGTTATTTAAATACAATTAATAAAATGATGAAAAAAGATGTTCTTCGCAATGTCATTTAATAATGTATATCAGGCAATTTCACGAATATTTCACACGCCTACATAGCATTGGGAAGGGCACGCTTTATGCGGCTATAAAGAAATGGTCTAATGAAAAAGCAACGAAGCTGTGTACTTTTAATTTCACAAGTAATATTCGTATGCTTCTTGTTTTAGTCTGCCAAAAAAACTGCATATAAACTTTAAATTGCGAATCATATGCAAATGTATCCCGCGGGGTATAATATTTCTACTTTTTTATCAACTTCGCTCCCTTAGCTTCAGCCCACCGAATGGAAAACGGAAGTATTTATGTGACGGGAAAGAACAATACGTGCAGAGTACACATCGAATATATGCAAAGCGCACACGCAAACACAAGCTAGAGGCGCAATCAATAAATCAGGCGAGTATTTCCGCGCACAATTCCACGCACGCAGTCATTATTTGACAGGTGGAAGCGCGCCGCGGGAGTTAGTAAACCAAATGGCCGTGCGTTTGCGGGGGCAGCGGCGTCACCGATTCGCGGTCGAAGCTGCGGTGCAGCAGTGCAGTTCCACGCGCCGGAATCCGCGCGGCCGCGTAGTTCACCGCCGCGAGAATGGCGTTGGCGAAGGTGGGGGCGGGCGCGGAGACGCCAGTGGATGCGGCGGTGATGGTTGTGGTGGTGACGGTGGGGAGGTGGCGATGACGGGATAGTGGTGGTGATGATTGCAGTGGTTACGGCGATAGGGCTTGAGAAATAGCGATAGGGTGGGGGATGGTGATAGGGGTGGGGGTGATGGCGATAGGGGTGGGGTGATGGCGATAAGGGAGGGGTGATGGCGATAGGGGTGGGGTGATGGCGATAAGGGAGGGGTGATGGCGATAGGGGTGGGGTGATGGCAATAGGCGTGGGGTGATGGCGATAGGCGTGGGGTGATGGCGATAGGCGTGGGGTGATGGCAATAGGCGTGGGGTGATGGCAATAGGCGTGGGGTGATGGCAATAGGCGTGGGGGTGATGGCAATAGGCGTGGGGGTGATGGCAATAGGGGTGGGGGTGATGGCAATAGGGGTGGGGGTGATGCCAATAGGCGTGGGGTGATGGCAATAGGCGTGGGGTGATGGCAATACGCGTGGGGTGATGGCAATACGCGTGGGGTGATGGCAATACGCGTGGGGTGATGGCAATAGGCGTGGGGTGATGGCAATAAGCGTGGGGTGATGGCAATAGGCGTGGGGTGATGGCAATAGGCGTGGGGTGATGGCAATAGGCGTGGGGTGATGGCAATAGGCGTGGGGTGATGGCAATAGGGGTGGGGGTGATGGCAATAGGGGTGGGGGTGATGGCAATAGGGGTGGGGGTGATGGCAATAGGCGTGGGGTGATGGCAATAGGCGTGGGGTGATGGCAATAGGCGTGGGGTGATGGCAATAGGCGTGGGGTGATGGCAATAGGCGTGGGGTGATGGCAATAGGCGTGGGGTGATGGCAATAGGCGTGGGGTGATGGCAATAGGCGTGGGGTGATGGCAATAGGCGTGGGGTGATGGCAATAGGCGTGGGGTGATGGCAATAGGCGTGGGGTGATGGCAATAGGCGTGGGGTGATGGCAATAGGCGTGGGGTGATGGCAATAGGCGTGGGGTGATGGCAATAGGCGTGGGGTGATGGCAATAGGCGTGGGGTGATGGCAATAGGCGTGGGGTGATGGCAATAGGCGTGGGGTGATGGCAATAGGCGTGGGTGATGGCAATAGGCGTGGGGTGATGGCAATAGGCGTGGGGTGATGGCAATAGGCGTGGGGTGATGGCAATAGGCGTGGGGTGATGGCAATAGGCGTGGGGTGATGACAATAGGCGTGGGGTGATGGCAATAGGCGTGGGGTGATGGCAATAGGCGTGGGGTGATGGCAATAGGCGTGGGGTGATGGCAATAGGCGTGGGGTGATGGCAATAGGCGTGGGGTGATGGCAATAGGCGTGGGGTGATGGCAATAGGCGTGGGGTGATGGCGGAGACAGGAGGCAGTGTTGTGAGAGGTGACCTAGATGTGGGTGGTGGTATTAGTTGGTAATGATAGAAGAGTATAATAATGTTGCAAACTGAACGGTACAGCAAATAGTAGCAGCTGGTTGGGAGATGGAGAATTGAAGAAATTTCGAAATTAAAAAGTAAGTTTGTACATTAATAAAAAAAACTAACATTTGTCCATATAGCCTAGAACGCTACAATTTAAAACAATTAAAATTTCTTATACTTTAATATTGATGTAATGTACAATTAACAGGCGTGACTAGTTATTTTACAGAAGATATTCATGCTGGCACAACGTTTCCCAAACATGTCTGGTACTATACAGACATTATTCTTTCGTTAGTCCATATTTATTTTAGGGGATTCATTCTTAATCCACGGAACGAGGCCCCAGTGCTTAAAAACGTTTTTCTGCATACACTATGGTCTATGAACTAGTGAAATCTGTGTTCAAAGCTGAAATTTAGAATAACGTAGAATTATTATGAAATATGAAAAGACAAACAGAAAGTGGAATTCCCACAGTGGAAAGTGGTTTAGCTTGCTTCCTTTTTTTATTCTAATTCGGCCCACTATCTCTTTTCAGCAGTTCCTTCTGCTGCTCTGTCCTTTCTGCTGATCATATCTTTCCTAGATAGTAATTTATTTTCGATATCCTTATACGTTTGTAGTTTTTCCCAGAATTAATTTTAGTTACCTATTTCTTGTCATCTCCTTTTGTCTTCTATAAAACATGTAATTCTGGGGTTTCAGATGTGTCATATGTGAATTGAATATGGTTAACCTATGTCCGTTCTCTTAAGTGACCATAAAATGCAATTCTTCACTATCTGCAATTCACACTGCGGCTGGGGTGGCGGGCATTGGGCGGCGGGGTGGGCGGGACGGTGGGGCGGCGGGGCGGGCGGGGCGGGCGGGTTGGGCGGGGCGGGCGGGACGGCGGGGCGGCGGGGCGGCGAAGCGGCGGGGCGGCGGGGCGGCGAAGCGGCGGGGCGGCGGGGCGGTGGGGCGGTGGGGCGGCGCAGTTCGCCCTCAAACGGGTCCAATTGCGAACAGAAGGTGCAAAGTTGGGAAGAACAACCCTTCGGAACTTCGAGCATTTATTATCCTAGCGTGCCGCCCCTGGTGGGTACTTTCATTTGGGTTTTTTAGTTGTGCTATGCGAGTTCATGTTAAAATTTTTTAAACAACAGCTCCCTAGTTCGGCCCTCCTTGGTTCGTCCATCCTTGGACACATTTTTTTAAGCATAAACGTATCGATAAAATTAGTATACAATTTGTCTTTTTTGAAAACAATTGTCAGTTCCTTTCTACTAATTCGTGAAGAATCTATTGACACTTCATTTGCCTCTAACGGTAGAGTAGCGACGGACGGACGGACGGGACGGGACGGGACGGGACGGGACGGGACGGGACGGGACGAATCCACGCGGGTTACCCAATTACCGCATCACGAACCTAACAATTCGACACTCATACATAAACTTTAGCAAGGACACTGCATTAGATTTCAAGTATTATGTATAATGGTTCACAGGTCATAATAAAAAATGAAGATCGTATATTGTCTGTTACCTCACGAGGTACAAAATATGCAAAATAATGCTGAATAACGTCCAGGTAGGAACAAACAAAAAAGTATTTACTTCTAAACGCAAACATTTTCATTTTTGTAATAATAAAACTCATATAATCTAGACAAGAAAGGACTATTTGAAAACGCGCGCAGATGTGTGAGATAACTGTTTCAGAAGAGTGTTACGTATTTACCAGCGATAGACTGGCGTAATTGTCATTAGCAGTCATTTGGAGGCATTGCAATCATGTAATGCCAACGATAAATCAGTCGCATAAAAATGAGATTTTTTCACGCATTTACATAAGTGATTTGTGTGCAACGATTGTGATGCAGTCCAAGGAGGGCTGAAACAATTATGTTCTTTATTCTGATAAGAAATAAGAAATATTCCTGCGGATCGCAGTGAGCTCTCAAGGAAAACATTCTATGAAAGTGAACATAAAATTTTAAAAAAGGAAATAAAAAAAGCTACTTAATATATTATGTACTTCATAATTACAGGTGGAAGCCCTTCGGGTGAACAGCGTGCTAGCTTTCTCTGAGGAGGTCCCGGTTTTGATTCCCGTCCGGGACAGAAATGAAGCTGTATCTAATACAAATCGTCTCCGTTTACGTAGCTGTGTGACGAAAGAAACACTCCGGCCAGCCAAGTGAGCAAGGCATGGGATGAGAATGTCATGTTCGCCACCCCCTGGAGTGGATAATAAATAAAGCAAGTTCCAGGCCTGGGGGCTCCGCTAGCTGGCAAAAGTTAGATTAATCCAACCATAAAATGTCAAATATATACAATGTTATGTGAAGCAACAGGTCAAATGAATGACCTCGATACGAACTTCGTGCAAGAATATTTTAAACGAAAATTTTAATCTTTACTTCAGTGGGGCCAATCCGCTTGACGACGCCCAATGGAATGGAATGATCCACGTAAATATTGACTTTGAGTTAACACCTTATTGCATTAAACTCTTCAGGAAAAGTATTTCCAAGAATTTCTGTATCATTGATGTAATTTCTACAAAAGCAGCGTCACGTCACTTAATTATTACTACAAATCTGGCACGTCAGATGGAATTCCAGTTTACGACAACGTTGTTTTCTTCCTCGTCGACTTCATTGGTAAAAATGTAAAATGGTTTTCTCCGTCAGGCAATACAATTATTTTTGTGAACAGGCATAGCAACTTCAATATCCTTCAATCTTATAGAGTCATCAATATGCGTTCGCGAAAAAGCTAATGAAAATACGTATGTTTTATGTGAATGTGCAACATACGATGACTTCCGAACGAACTTTGAATTACAAATCATTACAATTTTTGCTATATTTGAGACCTCACGATACAGTTTCTACAATATTGGTGGGGGCGGGGGATTGAAAGGGTGTATTGTAAAAGAAATATTATCAGATCATATAATTTTATTTGTCTCATGGAAGAAATACTAGTGTGTGTTCACAACAACAGATGATTCTTTGAGCGTCTCTATTAGCGCAGTGAGCAATGAGAAATCTCTTGCCCGACTTCCGCTGAGCGAGATGAACGTAACCCCCTAGCGAGCAACGCTCCTATCTGAAGGCAGGCGCTCTCCGTGGAAGAAATGTCCTTGGATGTCACAGGAAATTGGTGGAGGTTGTTGGGAATAATGCCCTTCCATACCGAAGAGACACGAGGTGGGGAAGGAGGGTTTAAGCGAGAACAGGGAGACAACTGATCAGACAGGCGCGGGACGACCTGTGAGTGTGCGGACCGCTGTGGCATTTGCGGTAATGGAGCACCTGCTGGAGGGGGCGGACGTAGGATTTGATTGATTGATTTAGTGAATCCGGGCACGTTAAATACTAGGGCCATTAGTCCCGACAGTGTAGTGTATATGTCTGCTGGGATGTGGGTGTAATCTTTCCCTCGCTCTTGGCCAGATGCGGCGCCGACCTACCGTCGGCTAGCGAGGTTTTCCCCAACTTGGTATCTTCCACCAGCGGGGCACTGCGCCATCCGGGACAAGCTCTAAGTTCCAGAACGGTCTCCCGGCATGTGTGCTTGGGTATTGCGTGTTAGTGTAGGTGTGAGTGTAAGGGTAGAGGATTCGCAAAGGAAGAGGTAGGAAAGATCGCGCGCGGTCCGTGGCCATTTGGTAGGGTACTGATCCGGCATTCTCCTGGTGTTGATCAGAGAAACCACGGAAAAGTACCGATCAGAGCAGCCGGCCACTAGCATTCTCCTGCAGACAACGACTGATTTCAGCACTAGCTGACACGCTAGTGCTGAAAATCCTGCCACCATCTAGACTCGTACATAGGACCTCCGGTCAGAGGGACTGCAGTGTCTTCAGTTGATGCGCTGAGCCTTCTCTCCCGGCGCGGACGTTGGACGCTTCTGGAGTGAAAGAGCGAAAGTGGCAGCGAGAAACGCACACTCGCAGGTCGGCCCGTGCGTTGCTGATCACAGGTTGCTACGCGCCCTCGCTTTAATTCCCTTGGCTATCTTACGACTGTCCGCTATGGAAGGGCATTATTCCCAACCGCTTCAACCAAATTCCTATGACATTCTAGGACATTTCATCCATGAAGAACGGCTGTTCACACACACACACACACACACACACACACACACACACACAAGTTCTACATTTTTTCATGTGACAAATAAAATTATGTAATCCGATAATATTTCGTTTAAAAGAAGTTGCCATGACTTCTGACCAAGCCTTCATACTTTCCATAATTTTACTCTCAAAAACGGCATGAATATTGTGAAAAATTATCATCTCGAAGACAATTATTATAAATTATATCTTTAATCTTATTCCACGTTTTAGTTCATTCTGTTAGAATACCTATATTATTCAATCTGATTTCAATTACTTGTTTTATATCTGTTCTGTTATGTTATATATGAAAGTCCATCATTAAGAAAACTGTTATATTCGACGTTTAATTTATAATTCGTTATTTAAAATTGTTTTGTGAATCATATGGTATGAATTGAAATTTCTCAAAAATGCTCCAGCATAGACGCAGGACAGTTCGTGATATGTTAAAATAAAATTAAAAAAAATTCACAGGAAGATCGTGCACGTTAAACTTAAAAAAAATCTCTTATAATCTATTAGTACTTCTATAAGTAGAAATTTGAGCACATGTGCAGCGTATGCTTCTGGTGTCATTCGGGCCCTGTGTGCGGCGGCGCGGGAGAGGCGACGTCGGAGGCGGCGCTCGCGAGCCGGGATTTACGACCCATTGTCCCGCGGGCGGCGGCGCTCGCTGCTGTGCGGTGCGCGGGAGCCCCGGCGCACGTGCCCCCCCCCCCCCCGTCGCTGCGGAAAGCAGGCGGCGGATGGGAAATTACCTCCGGAGGAGGGGCGTTCAAAAATTTAAGAAACCAGCTAGCGAAGAATCAGAAATTACTTTTTCACTAACTGTGTGGACGAGATGTATTGAATTGAATTAATGCCTTATTTTACGTGGCGAGACTCGGGCGATCAGGCCCGCTCTTCTGTCTGACCAGATGTATAGAGTACAGAATGAATAAAAATAATGTTATAAAAACTTGTATTCTACATTCCCTAGTATCCTATAAGATAAAAAGAAGGACACCTGTTTACACGTGAGGCTTGTTCCTACACGTGGCTTCTCAGTTACCTTGGAAGTAGACGCGATGGAACATTCATCTGGCCCAATTAACATGCCTTTTTTGCCCACTCATGACTTTTCAGTTTTCCTCGATGTGGATGTTTTGATTTGAATATTTCCAAGTTTGGGTATCATAAGCGAGTCGCCTTAATTGCGTCATTGACAGTGTTAAATTAATACTGCCCAGAAAGGGCCATCCAACTGTAGCGGATGGATAGATCCCTAAAGTACTCCTTAGGACCTGATTTTCGGGTTTCATTTCGTGGAACAGTTCTGGAGCTTCAGCGAACGTGCGCACGCGCTGTATTGCTCAGAACTCCAGAAAAATCCGCAAAGCAAAGCCGCTCTAAGGTGTCCCATCATTTCTAATCATCGTCGCTGCGACTTCTCGGGATGCATGTGCATGCAGCAATCGCCTTTATAAGATTTTACTGTACAATATTCGTTAGATAACGGCATTGTGGAGATGATTCAACAAGTTTGTTTTACCAACAAGCGAGATTTTGGCTCTCATGTGCTGTAGAATAGAACACACTGCTTTGCAGAAATTGAGAGTTACGAGTATGTACCAATCTCCTGGACTTGGTAGAGTTCTTTCGATTTATTACAGTATATTCCTGTGTTATAGTCGTGTGTGCAAAAGTGTATCTTTTGCTTACCAACTTAACTTCGTCTCTTGCGTAACAAAGCCCCTTTTATCTTCCCTTCTTCGTCCTTCTCCAAGCTACCAGATATTTAAATTTATCTTATTTAAAAGCGCACTTGCACATATCGCACGTGGACATATTATCTTAAGTATTTATTTTTATTTTTAGTCATCAAACGTGTTTGTGATGGAGCGTATGTATCGTCAATCATCCTAAGTATATTACTGCGAGAGTTCTGTGTTAATGTGCCACGGAGAAAAAGCACGAGCCGCGTAGCGAAGAGGATGTGAAAACACAAAAGAGGTTCTTTCAAACATGACATTAGTGAAAGCCTCACACAAAACGAATTTTGGAACGACACACTAGTTAAAATCACACAAGTGAAAATAACCATTGCAGATATATCACGAAATCCGAATATTCCTTCAAAATTATTTCACCTTAGCTCACATATTATATATTACATTACCTTATATTATCTATTACATTACCTTATATTATCTATTACATTACCTTATATTATCTATTACATTACCTTATATTATCTATTACATTACCTTATATTATCTATTACATTACCTTATATTATCTATTACATTACCTTATATTATCTATTACATTACCTTATATTATCTATTACATTACCTTATATTATCTATTACATTACCTTATATTATCTATTACATTACCTTATATTATCTATTACATTACCTTATATTATCTATTACATTACCTTATATTATCTATTACATTACCTTATATTATCTATTACATTACCTTATATTATCTATTACATTACCTTATATTATCTATTACATTACCTTATATTATCTAGCACATTACCTTATATTATCTAGCACATTACCTTATATTATCTATCACATTACCTTATATTATCTATCACATACCTTATATTATCTATCACATACCTTATATTATCTATCACATACCTTATATTATCTATTACATACCTTATATTATCTATTACATACCTTATATTATCTATTACATACCTTATATTATCTATTACATACCTTATATTATCTATTACATACCTTATATTATCTATTACATACCTTATATTATCTATTACATACCTTATATTATCTATTACATACCTTATATTATCTATTACATACCTTATATTATCTATTACATACCTTATATTATCTATTACATACCTTGTATTATCTATTACATACCTTGTATTATCTATTACATACCTTGTATTATCTATTACATACCTTGTATTATCTATTACATACCTTGTATTATCTATTACATACCTTGTATTATCTATTACATACCTTGTATTATCTATTACATACCTTGTATTATCTATTACATACCTTGTATTATCTATTACATACCTTGTATTATCTATTACATACCTTGTATTATCTATTACATACCTTGTATTATCTATTACATACCTTGTATTATCTATTACATACCTTGTATTATCTATTACATACCTTGTATTATCTATTACATACCTTGTATTATCTATTACATACCTTGTATTATCTATTACATACCTTGTATTATCTATTACATACCTTGTATTATCTATTACATACCTTGTATTATCTATTACATACCTTGTATTATCTATTACATACCTTGTATTATCTATTACATACCTTGTATTATCTATTACATACCTTGTATTATCTATTACATACCTTGTATTATATATTACATACCTTGTATTATATATTACATTACCTTATGTTATATATTACATTACCTTATATTATATATTACATTACCTTATATTATATATTACATTACCTTATATTATATATTACATACCTTGTATTATATATTACATTACTTTATATTATATATTACATTACATTATATTATATATTACATTACATTTCGTCATATTGTTCTTAAAATATAATATTTTAGACGAAGAATTCGGAAGAATCGCAATTCAGGAGAACAACAATAGCTCTTCAGGAATCAGATCTGAGAACTTTCAAGATTAGACTCCACTCTCGGTGAAGCCACACCGTCGCCCCAGCTCCGCCCGGAAGAGGGGCGTTGCCGTGGGAATCGACAGCGGCGCGAAACGCCGCGACGCCGTCGCTCCCACCGCCCGCGCCTCTCCTCCGCCGGGGGCGCGCTGCTCCGGCGCTCCGACGCACTTCTTACGGCGCCGCGTTCGCCGGGGGAGCGGCGTCCGATGGCGGTTACGCAACTTCACAAGCACAACGCGGAAGTATACACTAATTCCTCTTTCTAATGTCGAATAGGTTTTCCTGCTTATAATGATAGTCTTTACGATAGAATCGCATTTAGAAGCACGGAAAATATTGAGTATATTTGAGTAGAGTAAGTGAATATCCTCATATATATATATATATATATATATATATATATATATATATATATATATAAATATAACACTTCACGAATTATTGAACACTTTCCAACCAATTCTAATTAAATTACAAAATTCGAGTCATACTACTTTCTCACTGTATTTCGACTTCGTCCTCTACATTTACGATTACTTAGGTGAGGAAGACTTCAGAATAAGCGAGCCTAACCATCCGAGCCTCCGGGAGCTATGTAAATGAGAATGATACGTAATTACCACGAATCGTGATGTTTTCATATTATCTTGTGTGCATTTTTAACGAACGTTTCGTTAAGAGTTATATTAAAAAATAGTTTTTTATTAAGCATTGTGAAATATTTTGTGTAATACAGGGATTATAGTCAGAGTGTTACGTGTTTATTTGCAATAATTAACTATAGAACATATAACTGCGAATTTAAATAACAGATATTTTCTCATTTCTTATCACCCACGATACTTTCTGATCGTCATAAAGAATAAACAGCAGAACAGACTACAACTGAACTAATACCTAAACATTTCAAGTCATATTATAGCATTGGCACACAGGTTTCTAAAGCCATTAACTGTAAGTAAAATACGCTGAAAACTGATGCATGAATTTGAATTACCGACTCACAGTTTAAACTTGATTGATCTGAAATGGATCATTTCTATTAATAGAGTAGATTTATTGAAAAACGTGAAGACATTCATGAAACATCTGAGGGAAGACTAGTTAATATAGTTAATCTCTTTCAGTCTGCTGTACTACGACCGCAGAATAGTAAATATGTCCGAAGATTCCGCCTACATGGAGATTTACCGACTAGCATTTAAGACCCTACATATTCACTATGGTTATGAAGGTCATCTCAAAACTGTAAGTAGAAGATGAGAGATGGCAATACGTAGCTGACACATTCGCATTTATGATAATACCAGACAGACTAACGGATTAATTATTATTTACTTTATTCGCTTGGATATCTTGGATATCGAGGTAATACTTGGATATCTCGACGAACATCGAGAAACGAATCTACGCATTTCAATTCTCTCCCTGTTCCATTTTCACAAACATTAATCATCCACATCGCCTCTCACTGATCGTTATCATTTTCCCTAGACCTTTTTTCGAACATGAGAGATAGGGCGGAGACGTGGATTTCCGATCTGCAACAGCCCTGCCCATCGTTAGTCCATACGCGAATCCAACATGCCCGCCAGGCCTACAATGCGACTACGGATTACACTCGGCACTAGCCATAGTTTCCCGCCACAACACAGAAGACGCGTCTCGTCCCTGCGCGGGAGTCGCTCTTCTCGCAGCCTCGACCGCGCAGCGCCACTCCTACCTCCCCTCCCCCTTCCCATCCCTCCGCCCCCTACCGACGCTACCGTTATCTCCGCCGCCACCAAAACCATCGATGGTCGATGTCGTAACTGCCACCCTCACCCCCGCCCAGCGCTTGAGAGAGAAAAAGGAAAACAGAAAAAAGGAATAACTTTTTACGTATGAGTCGAGTCACTTGAACCTATAGACAAAATGTATTCATAAGCAGGGGTGGATCCAGAGACACATTTTGGGACAGGAAATTCAAAATGTTTTGATCGAATATGTCATATTACAGATTTTGTAAAATGTCGCAGGTTACACGCAACTCATGCTGCGATACTGTTTTATTCTTTTTAATGATTATCCTAAAAAGTTTTTCGAATTTCTCGTTAAAAGTAAAAACTAATAGTTAATGAAAAAATGTAGGGGGATTTTTCATTTCTTTCTCCGTGGATCCGCACCTGTCAAAAATTATGAATAGCGGTCCTTTTTGAATACGTCGTCATTTCTAAATTCACAAAGACTGGTTGAACATTAAATGCTTTAAAAAAATGAAAACAAAAACTTCTCAAGTGATAATGCCAGAAGATATTGAGGAGGCAAATTAGACATAAATTATGCGATTGATCATTCAGAAAAAAAATGACAACCAAAAGTTATTTTTAAAATTTGTTTTCGAGATCATACTATTTTCTCTGAAATATTGTCTCTGCGTTTGTTATACATACTCTAAAAATAGTTTCATTCTATGACTAATATAATTTTATATAATTAAAGGAACAATGTATTTGATAGATATGCCTAGAACATTCTTTCATTCAACACAAAAGTAACAGAAATCATGTCCATATGTTATTTGAATTGCTTTTCTTACATTGATATTTGCGTGAAACAGTAAATGAAATGTTCATTAAATTAGAAGAAATTATTGAACAATAGGCGTCTCCAACATTCGAATTTAAATTAATATCAGATGGCCATAAGATGGCAGAAGATGGCCATAAGTTTGGCACGATTGTTTCGTAGGGCAAATAATTAAATCTGCGATATAATATTTGAATTTAACTATTTCCTAAAACTAGAATTGAAGTTCTTGGTGATTAAATTCATTTTAATTCA
>JAZDUA010000375.1:1415000-1480000 GCA_038098605.1 Gryllus longicercus | reverse complement strand
ATAAGTAAGCCCAGTAACATCACATCTTTCATCTCAAGTTCTATTCAAAATGGATCTTCAGCGTTCTCCCTTCCATTCAAATAAGTAAAAAAAGAAATGCAAAAACAACAATTCAAATTTTAAAAAGAATGTTAGAACTGCGTTGAAATATACTGTATGTCTAAAATGTCAGAAATTGGAAACATTTAAAATTTGTAAAAGTCAGGTAATTATTTGATTGCAAAACCTCCAAAAGCCAAGAAATTTTGACTTACGCGTAATTCGGGTAAAGAGTTCTCTTCTCAGACTACCAATGTGTTCTTACCTGAAACAAAATAAGAATGTATGATTGACAGAGCTATGATTATCAATAACACATTCAAGAGAATCTTGAATTGAATTTCAGATATCTATATTCTGAAATACATTTTTCAAAAAACGGAGAAATCGAAATCAAAATAAAAAAAAATCACTGGATTATTGCTTAAAAGTCCTAATAAATTGAGCTTATTAAACGCTCTTCGAAATTTTCCCTCACGCATTTTACATTGTCCGGAGGGAATGCAATTATTACTAATCTGAATACCTCGGGAGTATGCAAATTGTTTTGAATGTGCTTCAGGCAAACTTTTTTCCAACATGTCCTGACGTATTTCTTTTATGCATTTCAAAAATTATTACAATGTGGGTGTTTAATCCAAAAAGTAAAAGAGTATCGAAATGTTATTTAAAACTTAAGAAAATCTCTTGGGTTAACGAAATATTAGAACTGAGAGCGAGATATGCTACGATGTAATCATATGTTAGCATATCATATTTTGCATTCACCAGACAAAGGGTGAAGAGTTTGGACTTAATAAAAAATAATAGCATTAATAGTTTGAATGACATTGAACCACTTCAGAAACTTTAAAATTTTGAACTCTTATAAACGTATTGTAATGGAATAGGTAATATAATAAGAGCAGTTAAAAGTTATGTTAATTCTTGGTTTGCGTATGAATTCATTTCTAAATATAACTGCATTTTCAAAGAATAAACTTCCTGTGAATGCAAGGTATGAAGAATTCATATTACTATTCATAAAACAAATAATTCTTTATTAAAATTTCTGAACAAAAATTTCGAAAAATATATAAAAGCAGACTCAGGTTACGAAACGTCTTTCAAATGTTTACAAACATCAAGATGTTAAGTGAAGGTAAAAGAGAGCGGGCAAATATATGCAAGACCTCGAAATACCTTTCACGCACAAGTGCCGGAACATCTGGGAAATGAGTAATTTCATTCTTACGCACTAGAATGAAGTAATGCCGGAAAGACAGATCCTGCAATAAAGGATCCTTTATCTGATCACACTTTGCTGATGCAGTTTGAAAGAAGAAAAGAATTGTCTGTGGATAAATTCTAAACATCGAAATTAGTAATGCCAATATACAGAGTCGTCTTAAATTGACTGCACTCGAAAAAGCAATTCACCTTTCTTTTGCTTCTAAAAATGGAGCTTCTTAATAAGTAATTATATCTGCACGTAAAACATTTAATTGTGTTCTGAAATATAATACATAAGCTACATTTAACTTGAGAATTTACAGACTTAGTAAACTCCTGTACTTTCGTCTAGCGTGTACTTGTGTATGTTTCAATTGGCATTCCTTTTGCTACTACTCGAGTGGCGGATGTCTTTAGACACGTGAACGGCGATGGTCATTTGTCCCGTTAGTTCGATTGAACTAGTTAGACTGAATGTTTAGTCGCTGGAGGTGGCGGCGCTCCTTCCCCAGCTGGATAATGAGATCGTCGCCCGTCGGCTTGCGGGGCGCTTCCCCTCCATGTATCTCCTCCAGCGGGGTACTGCCACAGCTGGGACAAGCTACAGGTTCCTAACTGGCCTCCAAACATATGTGTTAGGGCCCCTTCCCACGTGAAGCGGGTGGCGCGCCACGCAGCAGCGGGCCGCGTAGCAGAGCATTGGTTTGAATGGAGGCCTTCCCACGTGCAGCGGGTGGCGGCTGCTGCGGCAGCAGACGCCGAACTCCGGCCACGAGAAGCGGAGGAGGGGCCACGCGCCACCGCTAGCAGAACACAGCTTTAAATGGGCGCCTTCCCACTGCGCCGCGGCCGCAGCGTTCTACTTGCTCCGGTCCCTTTGTTCGTCGTCGCCCGAGGGCCGGCGAAACCTACCCCTCCAGACCCCCACCCCCTTCCACGGCGGGCGGCGGTGCGGCCGTGACTCCGGCGGTGGCTCCGGCGGTGGCTGCGTCGGAAGAGCTATGCTCCTTGAACGAAGCGCGCGGCGGCCGCGCCGTGTGAAGCGGGCCTTGGTATAATGGAGGGAAGTGTAAGTATGAATAAGGACAGGATTGGAGAAAGATGAGGAAGGTGCTCACGGTCCGTGGCCCACCGTCCGTGGCCCGTTGGTTATGTTACTGCTCCGGCAGAAACCAAAGAAAACTAACAATCAGGGCAGTCGACCGCTAGAATTCTCCTCCAGACAGCGGCTGCATTCGCTATGTAGCTACTGAGTCGAAAACCCGCCCCCGTTGGGAATCGAATCTAGAACCTCCCAGGCAGTGCCGTTGCAGAGACAACGGCAATGGCTCTAAGCTAACTCAGCCGGTCTGCAGCTCGAATTACATTCTTATATAAATGTAATAAAAATCTATTATAAAATATTACATAATTTTTAAATTACTTAATATAATTTACAACTATCGAAACGTATTGATAAAAAAGCACTTGCATTCGTCCTTTCAGACCTGTCTGATCCGTTCTTGTTATTACGAGTAAGCACGTTGGAATTCCTGAGTAGAATTAACATTAGTATGAATATGATCATACTGAGTATTAATATTCCACTGGATATGAATAACATTTCCGTTGCTCTTTCTTCCTACTACCCAAGTTATTTCTACCTCGCAAGATGTGCCCACATTTTTCTACTAACTTTTCGAAGACGTCGCGCAATCGGGTTTCTGCTGTCCCAATTTCTTCATCCTACTGGATGAACTCCCACGTTTGTCGTCGTGTAGGCCAGTTTCATCTCTTCCATTTTCGTCACGTACCAGGCCCATCCTTTGCATATTAGAGCACGCTATCGCTTGCTTAGTTTTATGCGTTCTCGTTTCTCTACATAGTTTTTTTTTTCCTGAAGGAAACCCTTCATGAATATGTTTTTACCAAGCTATTATTTATTTTATTTATTATATTTTTATAACAATGTTGCACTGCGCTACACATACATATGCCAAACATAAAATTAAAAAAATACCAAACAATAATGACAACATCACGATATCAAATAGATTTACAAAACTGTATAATTACTTTTCTATAACCAATATACTGAGTTATTACTGTCTTATAAAATTACAATATTAAATGAACAAACTGTGTTTTTCTACCGCGTTCAACCATCCAACGCCATTTTATGTGAAATCATGATCAACAACATGATATCTATATGGACATAAGGCCTCTCAGATTACATCACTAACGTGTGCTAAATATACTGCCCCCTCCCCCACACAAATGTCAGGTAAGAACATCGAGAACATCATCAAACCAAAGCGAGAAGGCAGATTTTAATCTGCACCTGTTTTCTTTGCATTGAGCTCGACCTGTCAGAAGTAAGGAGTCTAATAAGGCGGCTCCACACATCCGGCATTCCCCGAGCAGTGATCTACTGCTCACACAATCCTCAACAGCTGACGTGTTCGGCGAATGATCGCTTCCTTCGATGTGTCCAAAAGACTGACACGCGGTGGATAGGGCGAGCTCCGAATGCTAGTCGTTCGGCAAATAGCAAGCAACTCATCCACACTACTTGGGATTCGGCGAGCGATTGCTGGAACGAATGTGTGAAGCCGCCCTTAGTAGACGACAAAGTGTCTCCACTTTGCCGGCCGGGTGACGCAGGGATTTGAGGCATTACGCCCACGCACAAAGTAGCACCAAAAGCTGTGGGTTCAAATCACGCGAAAACCATGTTTTTAGTTGTGTTGTGGCAAAGTGTGCATTCCCAGTACACCATGTATCTCTGAACCAGCTTGATTTCCCCAATTTCTTTCCTTATCCCACGAACTAGTGTCTCAGTTTTACCATAATATGAGAAAATGTGCTGTTCTCGCACCAGTAGTGCCTATTTGGTGTTATTATCGACAACAATTCTTTGAGTTCATTGTAATTCTTTGCTGAAGTTATTATTTTGTTATTTAATACATGCAATAATGTATTTATCTGATGTTTCATTGATACAATAAATTTAGTTTCAAATGAATGCACCCGAGAATTATCAGATAGATACTAAAATGAGGATGAAAAACAAACAATAGTTAAAAAGTAACACATATACACACAATGACAGATAAAAAAAGTAACTATAAAGACAATGAATAAGAAATAATGCACGCGCAGGAAAAGTGACGAAAATCTCAAAACTCTCCTTTGGGAATATGAAAAGCAAGATTCATGCGCAGACAAGGCAGGAATTTTCTCGCGTCGTGGGGCCTTTGAGAAAGTACAAGAGCGAGTGCTCTTCAGATGGAGAGCGCACTCCAAGAGAACTGGAACGTCGCCGTGAGGGGGAGGAGGGAGGGGGGCGGCGGCGAGGGGCGCCGGGAGGCGCGAGGCCGGGGGCGGCGCGGGCGCAGATGCACAGTGGACACAACCCACTCGTGTTAAAAGCTGCCGCAGCGAATGTGTGGCGAAGTTTCACTCGTAATTCTAGCACTACAGCGGAACCCGATATTCCAAAAAGCCGATTTTTTTTTTTGTTATTTGATTCATGATATTTTCGTTACTCTGTGAAATCCACTGGGTTCTGCCAGAAATGTAGAGGGTGTTAGTTCTGAAATAGTCTGAATGAAGGCGTCCCAAAAATTAAGGTTTTTAGTTAATCGAGATCTGCGTTAGCACCACAGAATTACTCGTAAGAGTGACAAACCAACAACTTTCAACTGCAATAATGCGTTCCTTTTAAAATTGTAATAGTAAAATATAAAAAAAGAAAACTCTATAAAGCAGAGTGAAACTTCATAAAATATATTCAGTATCAATCAGTATGTGTGAGGTGGGCACTATTGGATTTGGTGCCTGAACTCACCCTAGAGAAAAAACCATTGTTACAGGTTTTGAGAGTTTGTTCATATTTCCTGCACGTGCATTTCTTCTCCATTCATTTTTTTTGCTTTTCGGCTCCTTTTATTCTTGTCAATGTTTGTTTTACTTGTTAACTGCAGTTTTTATTGCTCTCAGTCTTTAGAAAATCATATTTTGAGATATCCAAACACAAAGTTCAAGCACCACATTTATGGAAATGCGCTGAAAATTTAACACAAAATGAATGTTCCGTTCTTGTCAACGTTAGCGTTCACAGTGAAAAATGTTCGTATGCCACTTCTTTATTAGCTCCTATATTTCATTTCGCGAATGGTGAGAAATGGTGAGAACTTTTCGAAAGTTGCGAACTTTTCGAAAGTTGCGAACTTTTCGAAAGTTGCGAACTTTTCGAAAGTTGCGAACTTTTCGAAAGTTGCGAACTTTTCGAAAGTTGCGAACTTTTCGAAAGTTGCGAACTTTTCGAAAGTTGCGAACTTTTCGAAAGTTGCGAACTTTTCGAAAGTTGCGAACTTTTCGAAAGTTGCGAACTTTTCGAAAGTTGCGAACTTTTCGAAAGTTGCGAACTTTTCGAAAGTTGCGAACTTTTCGAAAGTTGCGAACTTTTCGAAAGTTGCGAACTTTTCGAAAGTTGCGAACTTTTCGAAAGTTGCGAACTTTTCGAAAGTTGCGAACTTTTCGAAAGTTGCGAACTTTTCGAAAGTTGCGAACTTTTCGAAAGTTGCGAACTTTTCGAAAGTTGCGAACTTTTCGAAAGTTGCGAACTTTTCGAAAGTTGCGAACTTTTCGAAAGTTGCGAACTTTTCGAAAGTTGCGAACTTTTCGAAAGTTGCGAACTTTTCGAAAGTTGCGAACTTTTCGAAAGTTGCGAACTTTTCGAAAGTTGCGAACTTTTCGAAAGTTGCGAACTTTTCGAAAGTTGCGAACTTTTCGAAAGTTGCGAACTTTTCGAAAGTTGCGAACTTTTCGAAAGTTGCGAACTTTTCGAAAGTTGCGAACTTTTCGAAAGTTGCGAACTTTTCGAAAGTTGCGAACTTTTCGAAAGTTGCGAACTTTTCGAAAGTTGCGAACTTTTCGAAAGTTGCGAACTTTTCGAAAGTTGCGAACTTTTCGAAAGTTGCGAACTTTTCGAAAGTTGCGAACTTTTCGAAAGTTGCGAACTTTTCGAAAGTTGCGAACTTTTCGAAAGTTGCGAACTTTTCGAAAGTTGCGAACTTTTCGAAAGTTGCGAACTTTTCGAAAGTTGCGAACTTTTCGAAAGTTGCGAACTTTTCGAAAGTTGCGAACTTTTCGAAAGTTGCGAACTTTTCGAAAGTTGCGAACTTTTCGAAAGTTGCGAACTTTTCGAAAGTTGCGAACTTTTCGAAAGTTGCGAACTTTTCGAAAGTTGCGAACTTTTCGAAAGTTGCGAACTTTTCGAAAGTTGCGAACTTTTCGAAAGTTGCGAACTTTTCGAAAGTTGCGAACTTTTCGAAAGTTGCGAACTTTTCGAAAGTTGCGAACTTTTCGAAAGTTGCGAACTTTTCGAAAGTTGCGAACTTTTCGAAAGTTGCGAACTTTTCGAAAGTTGCGAACTTTTCGAAAGTTGCGAACTTTTCGAAAGTTGCGAACTTTTCGAAAGTTGCGAACTTTTCGAAAGTTGCGAACTTTTCGAAAGTTGCGAACTTTTCGAAAGTTGCGAACTTTTCGAAAGTTGCGAACTTTTCGAAAGTTGCGAACTTTTCGAAAGTTGCGAACTTTTCGAAAGTTGCGAACTTTTCGAAAGTTGCGAACTTTTCGAAAGTTGCGAACTTTTCGAAAGTTGCGAACTTTTCGAAAGTTGCGAACTTTTCGAAAGTTGCGAACTTTTCGAAAGTTGCGAACTTTTCGAAAGTTGCGAACTTTTCGAAAGTTGCGAACTTTTCGAAAGTTGCGAACTTTTCGAAAGTTGCGAACTTTTCGAAAGTTGCGAACTTTTCGAAAGTTGCGAACTTTTCGAAAGTTGCGAACTTTTCGAAAGTTGCGAACTTTTCGAAAGTTGCGAACTTTTCGAAAGTTGCGAACTTTTCGAAAGTTGCGAACTTTTCGAAAGTTGCGAACTTTTCGAAAGTTGCGAACTTTTCGAAAGTTGCGAACTTTTCGAAAGTTGCGAACTTTTCGAAAGTTGCGAACTTTTCGAAAGTTGCGAACTTTTCGAAAGTTGCGAACTTTTCGAAAGTTGCGAACTTTTCGAAAGTTGCGAACTTTTCGAAAGTTGCGAACTTTTCGAAAGTTGCGAACTTTTCGAAAGTTGCGAACTTTTCGAAAGTTGCGAACTTTTCGAAAGTTGCGAACTTTTCGAAAGTTGCGAACTTTTCGAAAGTTGCGAACTTTTCGAAAGTTGCGAACTTTTCGAAAGTTGCGAACTTTTCGAAAGTTGCGAACTTTTCGAAAGTTGCGAACTTTTCGAAAGTTGCGAACTTTTCGAAAGTTGCGAACTTTTCGAAAGTTGCGAACTTTTCGAAAGTTGCGAACTTTTCGAAAGTTGCGAACTTTTCGAAAGTTGCGAACTTTTCGAAAGTTGCGAACTTTTCGAAAGTTGCGAACTTTTCGAAAGTTGCGAACTTTTCGAAAGTTGCGAACTTTTCGAAAGTTGCGAACTTTTCGAAAGTTGCGAACTTTTCGAAAGTTGCGAACTTTTCGAAAGTTGCGAACTTTTCGAAAGTTGCGAACTTTTCGAAAGTTGCGAACTTTTCGAAAGTTGCGAACTTTTCGAAAGTTGCGAACTTTTCGAAAGTTGCGAACTTTTCGAAAGTTGCGAACTTTTCGAAAGTTGCGAACTTTTCGAAAGTTGCGAACTTTTCGAAAGTTGCGAACTTTTCGAAAGTTGCGAACTTTTCGAAAGTTGCGAACTTTTCGAAAGTTGCGAACTTTTCGAAAGTTGCGAACTTTTCGAAAGTTGCGAACTTTTCGAAAGTTGCGAACTTTTCGAAAGTTGCGAACTTTTCGAAAGTTGCGAACTTTTCGAAAGTTGCGAACTTTTCGAAAGTTGCGAACTTTTCGAAAGTTGCGAACTTTTCGAAAGTTGCGAACTTTTCGAAAGTTGCGAACTTTTCGAAAGTTGCGAACTTTTCGAAAGTTGCGAACTTTTCGAAAGTTGCGAACTTTTCGAAAGTTGCGAACTTTTCGAAAGTTGCGAACTTTTCGAAAGTTGCGAACTTTTCGAAAGTTGCGAACTTTTCGAAAGTTGCGAACTTTTCGAAAGTTGCGAACTTTTCGAAAGTTGCGAACTTTTCGAAAGTTGCGAACTTTTCGAAAGTTGCGAACTTTTCGAAAGTTGCGAACTTTTCGAAAGTTGCGAACTTTTCGAAAGTTGCGAACTTTTCGAAAGTTGCGAACTTTTCGAAAGTTGCGAACTTTTCGAAAGTTGCGAACTTTTCGAAAGTTGCGAACTTTTCGAAAGTTGCGAACTTTTCGAAAGTTGCGAACTTTTCGAAAGTTGCGAACTTTTCGAAAGTTGCGAACTTTTCGAAAGTTGCGAACTTTTCGAAAGTTGCGAACTTTTCGAAAGTTGCGAACTTTTCGAAAGTTGCGAACTTTTCGAAAGTTGCGAACTTTTCGAAAGTTGCGAACTTTTCGAAAGTTGCGAACTTTTCGAAAGTTGCGAACTTTTCGAAAGTTGCGAACTTTTCGAAAGTTGCGAACTTTTCGAAAGTTGCGAACTTTTCGAAAGTTGCGAACTTTTCGAAAGTTGCGAACTTTTCGAAAGTTGCGAACTTTTCGAAAGTTGCGAACTTTTCGAAAGTTGCGAACTTTTCGAAAGTTGCGAACTTTTCGAAAGTTGCGAACTTTTCGAAAGTTGCGAACTTTTCGAAAGTTGCGAACTTTTCGAAAGTTGCGAACTTTTCGAAAGTTGCGAACTTTTCGAAAGTTGCGAACTTTTCGAAAGTTGCGAACTTTTCGAAAGTTGCGAACTTTTCGAAAGTTGCGAACTTTTCGAAAGTTGCGAACTTTTCGAAAGTTGCGAACTTTTCGAAAGTTGCGAACTTTTCGAAAGTTGCGAACTTTTCGAAAGTTGCGAACTTTTCGAAAGTTGCGAACTTTTCGAAAGTTGCGAACTTTTCGAAAGTTGCGAACTTTTCGAAAGTTGCGAACTTTTCGAAAGTTGCGAACTTTTCGAAAGTTGCGAACTTGAAAGTTGCGAACTTGAAAGTTGCGAACTTGAAAGTTGCGAACTTGAAAGTTGCGAACTTGAAAGTTGCGAACTTGAAAGTTGCGAACTTGAAAGTTTGAATTTTTTTGGCTTACTCCTACTATTACAAAATTGATATTGATTTTTCCTTCAAGTACATTTTTTTCTCCATTTCCCCCAAAAAATTTTGTCCTTTTGGCACAATATTGCGTTAAAAATTTAAAAAACACAAGATTTTCTCGAAAACTGCTTCAGTTTCTTTTTCTACTTTAAGCTATTTGGGCCCAGTGTGCAACGTGAGAGCGACAGGCTACTAAACATCTCGCGGTATCGCACGGTCAGGCGGCGCGGGCAGAAAAAAGCGATTGTCACGTGCGCACACGAGGCGCCGGTCTGGCAGCGCCTCGCGGGGATCGGAACGTTTCCCAGCGGACTCCTCCGCGCGCTCCGGCGCTCTCTGTTCAGTGTTCGACAAGGAGTAAAACGCGCTTTCGTTGCGCACGTAAGTGTTGATGAACATGCTTTTTCTTCCCTCAACGTCAGATGGGGCGATGATGGAAATGTTTCTAAAATGTGTGAAAGTATTTTAAAATTATAGTTTTCTTTCAGAATTTTTGATGCAATCTTTCTTTTTAAAGCTCGGGTCAAAAATAATTATAACAGGCAATTTATTATATAAATAATTAAATTAAAATCACATTCCATTCTTGATTGGGCACGTATTATCAAACTTATTCAGAAAGAAAAAAATGCTCTGTCTTTACTTTTGTTCAGGTTTTGGAGAAGTGTAAATTGTAATTAAAGTGCTTCAATATATTACGTCAAAATACAAGCAAAAAACGTATTACGTACTACGTAGCAATGTTCATGTTTACTTCCTAACGAACTATCTAACCCCTTCCTACGATTTTGACCCCATACGATAACGTTGACTCCTAATTGTCAATGATCGACAAGGAAAAGTAAGGCGAATTTCCTTCGACAAAGAATTTTTCTATTAACTTGAAGGGAAGGTCATGTTCTGTACTCTCAAAACCATAATACAAGTATTATACCAAGTTCCGTAAATCAAGATTATTTCGTCAACAGGCAAAACGTAGGCAACAACGGGAAATGAGTTACGTTTCTCTAGAAGTGGTTTAACACAATTCACGCCTGACGTTTGATGTGCCTTTAATCATGATTCACTTATATGATGTCACGTGTTTTTTTCCTGCTTGCAAAATACATTTTCAACAAGGTTAAGGTGTGTGCGAGTGAGTGAGAGAGGGTGAGAGAGGGTGAGGGAGTGTGAGAGAGTGTGAGAGAGAGTGAGAGTGTGAGAGAGAGTGAGAGTGTGAGAGTGAGAGAGTGTGAGAGTGAGAGAGTGTGAGAGTGAGAGAGTGTGAGAGTGAGAGAGTGTGAGAGTGAGAGAGAGAGTGAGAGTGTGAGAGCGTGAGAGCGAGAGAGTGTGAGAGAGTGTGAGAGAGTGTGAGTGTGAGAGAGTGTGAGAGTGTGAGTGACTGTGTGAGCTCGCGCGTGTGGGTGGGTAAGTATAGATGAGGAGAGGCTGTGGCATCATCTTTTAACTTCGGTCCCAATGGAATGCTCTTTTCGTGTTTACGGGCGTGAGAAGTATGTTGAAAGGTCCCATAACAGCAGTGTGTTATAAATCGGGAGGTGGCGGTGTTCCTTACGCGTGGGCACAGGAAATTCGGCAGCCACCTACACGTCGGCTTGCGAGGTTTTCTCGCTCATATTTGCCTACCTTATTGAGTAATTACCAGTAGGGCACCGCCCCCCAACCGGACAATAACTAGTCGACCGACACATGCACTAAGAGTAGAGCATGCAAGTATATATGTGTGTGTGCGTAAGGGAGTGGAGCAGACAGGGGTGAGGAAGATGACGCGCAGCTTGTGCCCGCCTGTTCAAGTATCGCTTCGGCATTCGCCTGTAACTTAGCGGAGAAAACACGGAAAACGACCGATCAAGCAGTCGGCGGCTGGAATTTGCATCCAGAGAACTACTGAATTCGCCCTACATCGCTGTTCAACAAGTGTCGCCAATCCGTCATCCCGGACCATACCCCCCCCCCTTCCTCTCACACGAGCCCTTCGCCCTGCGCGCCTCGCAGGCAGCTTCTCTCCCCGGAGCGCTTGCGAAGCGCCTGCGCCAGCGCCGTGACCAGCTCAGCCGGGCCGGGGCCGCGCGGCGGGAACGGGCGCTCCAGCAGTTCCGGATGAATCAGCGCGACGCGTCCACTCCCCGACGGCGCACCTGCTCGGCCGCCGCCCACGCGCGGCCTTCGCATCACCGCCATCACCGCCACCACCACCACCGCCGCCGCCGCCGCCGCTAACCGCCCAGATGAGAGCGCCACTGTATTGATTTCGTTCCTCTCCGTCTGAATGCGAGATCCGGTGCCGTCCTGTTTTCATGTTTTTTCTCCTATAGGGATCTCTATCCACCGGGGTCCCGCACCAGCCAGGACAGGCTCTACGCTCCTGACATGTGTGGCAGTATAGAGCTTATACAGAATCTGTGTGTGTGTGTGTATGCTTGTGTGTATGTATGTGTGTATGCGTGTGTGTGTATGTATGTGTGTATGCGTGTGTGTGTTTATATGTGTGTATGCGCGTGTGTGTGTATGTGTATGTGTACGTGTGTGAGAAAGGAGAGAGGAGGGAACAACGATGAGAAAGTAAAGATTGTGAGATAGCGCGCTGTCTCCGATCCGTTTCTTAGGGTACAGTTGCGCCATTTGTCTGTACTGAGCAGAGAAACTTCGGTCAGAGCAGCTGTCTGCTATGCTGACGGCAACGATGGCATTGAGCTGTCGTAGTTAGCGTGTCACTGTGAGAATCATTGATACATTTGAAAACCAGATTCGTAAGTACCGTCCTATATTCCATTTGTCCCATTCCGACGGCTCAATTCGTATCAAGTCCCCAGCCGCCTCAAGTTTCTACTTACGATCGTCACAATGCGGAAGAATTTTTTTTGTATATTCAACCCTCAATGCAGCCATTTCTGTTCTTTCATCGTACATAGATTTGAGGTTTCTCGAACTGGACCGGAAAAAGTTTTAACCGCCGTAGGGCGGTGCTGAAAAAATGCACACAGCTGAAACGCAGTAATACGCAAAATGGGGTCAACAAGACGCCAATGATATCCTTATCACCAATAATCAATGAAAGACAATAATACATATGGGACACCCAACATTTACATTACGATTACAACATAAGTTGTACGTATTCGCACGCGAAGAAAGTTTTAGTAATCGCTTTATCACAAACCACAAATGGCAACTTTAAAAAGTAACTATACAAAACAACTGATGGACCTCGGTTGAAGTGTGAATGGTTTTGAACTTTAATTGATAAAAGTTCCAATTATTAGTAGAGAATCAGGATATATTTGGGAAACAGTCACATTAAAGAAAATTTAAAATTAAAACACACATTTGGTTTATTTATCCCTTTAGTCTTGAACTACTGCGTTTTGGAGATCATTGCGTCTCCATCTTCAGGTGCATTTTTCGGCTCAGGTGCATTTTTCGGCTTTCATAATTATAATTAGTAATTTTGTCAAATGTGGATATAAAACCATAATATTTCAATAGATAATCTTGGGATTGATTCCATCAAAATCATTGTCATTATAAACCACAGTTTAATATTCACATTGTTAAAAACTTCAACTTCGTAAAAAACATATGGTTTGCACTCTGGAGTTAGCTGTGGAGAGCACGATGACCAAATTCTACTTAACCTTTTCCATTTTATGAACTTTTGTTATTTGCCTTTCACATTTCGGCCTCATACATGAACTACCACTTGGTTCAATGAAATGAAGATACATCGACCACGTCAGAAAGGAAGAGGGCATTCGCACGAGGGAAGTTCCTGACTGTGTCATCAGTTACAACGCAGTTGCGGCAGCGCCGACTGGAGGGGGAAGAAAGGGCTTTGGGAATTGGGAATGGTCGCTATTTAGTAGAATTTAACAGTACGGGAGTTTGGCGAGTTTAGTGAAGGGAAGAGGCGGTCAAGTGACAGCAGTGTATACTTAGTACACCCAACAAGAGACTCCCTAACAGCATGGCTAGCGGTGCTTAATCGACTACGAAAGATCTACATCACAGATCCCATTCATGAAATACAATGGGTGTGTTTGATTTTCCCCAGTTTGAGAACCGATACAGAATTATGGCCTTTGAAGATTTGAAAAAAACAAAGATTAATCTTTTAAATCTCTTTTTAATCATCAGCATTCCCATAGTGCTGAGGACAGTTTGGATAAGCGTTGTTCATTCTTATCCATATGTAATTGAGAATAGTGACAATGTGCTCTGAAAGTAGTCTAATCTAATGAAATAAAGGCAAAATGTGTAAATCACCAAGTCCCTAATTTCCAAAGAACTTTTATTTGATTACAGGCAGTTTCTTAAGCAAATTCAGTTTATCCAACAATTTCTTAAGTATATGAAACATTACTAGCGCATGACTTCAAGAATTCGCAAGGCAATGTATACTTAACTTAGATTGCACAATGTGAAAGAGAAAAGTTGTTTTATGTACACTTTCACAAAAGGAGGCCATCTAGAGATCTAGCTATTTTCACAATTTTTTTGTATAATTACATTTGTCACAAGAAATGACTTATGCGCATTTGTCAACAACAAACACACATTCAGAAAGCAATATTAGTAATGTGATTTTACTTTGAATCTAATCATTGAGACTCGTATTCATAATTAAATTTCAGTGAATACAGAAAGTCAATAGTGCTTCGAAACAGGAAAAACTTATGAGTCCGTTTCAAATGTCAAGTGAGTACACCAGATGAGAAACACGAGATTATTCAATAGAACCCAAATGATTACTCATACAAAGTATTCTAGAAAGAAATTACAAGTGAGCAAGGTTCATTCACTGGAGTTTAAGAAAACACGGAAACTGATTAAACTTACTTGTAAAACTGACACTAGCAAACGAGTAGTCTGCGTGAACAGGATATCCCAACCTTAACTTCACGGGCATAATTAGGGTTAAACTACATTAAAAATTAGCACAATGTAGTATAAGTAGCAATTGTCACAGTATTCATAGTTTAACTCGTTTTTGAAAACGTTAATCATTTCTTAATGTCTCGAGATATTTGATTAACTAATTACAACAATTTATTAATAACTAATTAGATTACTAAAATTAATTATCAAATTATTCAGTTTTGTCGGGTTAAACTTATTTATCAACACATTTAACTTCATTTCTTACTTTTAGCCATTATTCTTCTATGATTCACGACTTCCACGACCTTGTACTCTTAATATACCGTTTGGAGAGCTGTTCATCTCTAAACAAGTCGATCTTCTAAGAAGATATTGAGACATCGTTCCGATTTAGGAAAAGACATCAATCATATTGCTTCACTGATATGTTAACTGGTTGCCGTTGTGAAGTATGGTTCATTTTCATGATTAATACGCATGTTAATTATCATGACTAATAACCATGATTAATTTCATTCCTAACATAGAACTCGAAAAAAATACCGCAGAAATAAAAATAAGAAAGTATTATCCGGAATACAATTCTTAATAGGAAAGAAAATATGTACATCTTTAATGCTAATGATAATCTATGAGATACACACCCAGTGATATTTGCATTTTTATATTTCAGGAAATTAGAGGCGTCAGCTTGTAAACTTAACTTAGTCTGCAAGAATATTGGGTTTAATTCATGCTTCTTGGACTTTGTTGGGGATCCACTGATGGGATATTTTTCCAAAACATATTTGTTCCTGTAATGTTTTACTAAACTATTAAAACAAACGAATGTGGTGTGAGTATTTCGTTTCTCTAGCTCTCTAGAGGACTTCCACAATATCGGAGCTGCCACCACTAAGCTCACGAAATGGATAGCGATTCTTATTGAAATAAAATATCAGTATTCTGCCAAGATAAGACAAACTTCACCCCAAATGGTATGAGTCATGCAATATCTGTTGAGAAAGCCAAAGCCTCAAAATCAAATGTATTTATCTTCGCTTAGTAGGATTTGTAGAAGTAATGATTAATTTCAGTGTAACAAACTAGATCTCGTTGAAGTTTCAAAAAAAAAAAAAAAAAAAAAAAAAAAAAAAAAAAAAAAAAAAAAAAAAAAAAAAAAATCGCGAAAAGGCCCTCTCGGATTACATCCTGCTTCAGCAGGTGCAAGTACCTTTATTAGCATTTTAGCTGATTCCCGATTTTTATCCCCCAAGATTGTTAGCCCTGGGGATATGGATGATAGTGAAGAATGAAAGGACGGCACACACGAACATACACAAATACACCCATGCCCGAAGCGGGACGGAAACCCATGGTCTTCTGGTCCGAGACCGCTGCGGCACTACTGTCCTAACCATTTCGGCCATCTGACCGGCAATTTAATTATTAGTTTTAAATTGGTATTTTTGTAAAACTGACACTAGCATTTTAGGTCCATAGTGACTAAGTAATCTTTTGAAGATGAACACCCTTTTATTATATCCGTATTGTTGTTCCTTTGCCTTAAACTGCAATATTTTTCTCTGCCGCTCTTTGAATCCTGTGAAATATAAAATTTTCGTATTGTCCTATGTTTGAGTATATATTAATAACTTTTCCAAATAGGTGTCCAAAACGTTTCTTATCCCCGAAATTGAACCAGATTTATGTGGGTCATGGTCTCATAATTACAACTAAAGTACTAACCCACTTTTTACATATCTAAAACAAAGATCTTAGCAATTCGACAAAAAAAACAGACTTATAACCTAAATGCAGTACAAACAACACTAAGTTTATGAAACTAAACTAAAAACAACGCTAAGTTTATACACAGAAATGCGGGTTAAGTTGTCGTCACCCCTTTAATGTATCTACAAGCGGCGAAGGAGGCTCACTAATTACCAGGAGTCAGAGCTGTAGTCATTAATAGGCTACACACTATCTCCTGTGGGGTCAACCATCCCGATTTCGAAATCCGACTGGCCGTTAAAACTATTTTCATTTTCAAAGAGTTAATTCTCAGAATCTCTAATATTCTGCAACGTATAACAAAAAAAATATTAAAAATAATTTTAACAATTTAATGAGTATATTTATGTTTTGTATTAAATTATATCGTTAAAAATTTTCGCCGAAAGACTATCAATAAGAGGAGAAAATGAAAAGGTTAAATTACACACATCAAATGGAGGCATCATTATAACTCTTAATTTGTAGACCTCGTTTCGTTCCCCAACATCACGCAAGGAAGTCCGCAGGTAGGGCTAGAGTGTCTTTCAGGATTAAATGTGGACTCCAGAGGAAACTTCATGTGTATTACGAGGCACTGCGCAAGCAATGAATGGGATCCACGGCCTGCCGACTGACGCGTCGCCAAACAACCTGTGGCCGCTCGCCCCTCGCGCATCTAAATTTAGACCCCAGTCACAATAGCCGCCACTCATCACCAAGGATTTCACGCAACATTTTTCCACGACCAAACCGTACACCGATAAACATCACTAAGGTCGTTAATACAATCTGTTATGTTAATTACGTACTAATTAAAATTTAATTTGGAATATCTTTTGCTGAAATTGAGGAAAGTATGTTTCAGAAAATAATATCATTTTATTATATTATTATATTATTATTTTATTATATTATTATATTATTATATTATTATATTACTATTATATTATTATTATATTATTATTATTATTTTATATTATTATTATTTATTAATGAAATGATGGATCAATTTCTAGTTTACTGACCACGAAGAAGTCTACTTAGAACACATTAAAAAATAGCCTTTAGTTGAGAGAGCTGCTTATTTCACGATACGGATCTCTTTATAAAAATATAATTCTGCAGTGTAAAGGGATACGAAAAAGTATTAACTCCATTTGGAGTCCGTAAGACAAGTGTCTAAAATTAAAAATGAATGATGCCTAGTACTATCATTAAGGCGTGAAATGAAAATTATAAACCGATTTGTCGTTTTATTGTAAAAATGTTAAAAGATTTTATTAATTTCTTCATGCGCTTTTCATGCTTTCACCTAATGATTCCAAAAGTGGAATAATAGTTTTATAAAGTACGATGCAGAAAAAAATAATTTCCCATTTACTGATGGTATTTTACTACCAGAGTCCTGTTAATCGTTGTATAACGTGAACGTGCAATATTTGCAATTATGACTAAAGCACTGAACAAAGTTACGAAACTTTCCATCTTACGGCAATTTTTAATAATTCATGATTAATATAGCAATCAAATAATAGTAAATCGTCATTCATAATATAATGCAGAAAACTTATTCTGCGGGAGATTTGTCTGAAAATTAAGTAGTTGTTCTGAGTATATTATGTGCACGCTCACGGACATAATCAAATTTTTACGGTCGCTTTTTAACAACCTGGTCATATAGTGACCACTGTGATTGTTTTACCTGTAGGAGGAACTGTAGAACAACACAAACACTCAAAAACATCCATGTCCGAGGTGGGATTCGAACCCACGACCCTTCGAGCTGAGGAGCTACAGCCCTCTAGCCGTACCCAAACTCGGCTACCCGGCCAGCAATCTAATTATTGTCCCTACAGAAAATTAAATTGCGAGACGTATTCTGGAAATCTTGATTTCGGTCGGCATCACCAGGGTTGAATTCATTAGGAAATTCTCATTCTGCGGAGCCTACGACCTCTGAGAAGAGAATACACAATGAGAGCGCTGCTTTGATGTTCAGCATGCCGCTCCGCCCACATGCAATTTATCGATGAGACGTTTAAAGCTGAAGTCACGATTACATTATTTGTGGCAATGAAAAGATACAACGAAGAGATTATTCACGAACCCAAATAAATGCATCACCATTTTATTGTTATTTGTTGAAATCACTCTTTCAACGCAGTTATTTTCAAATGTAATTTAGCTTGAATTGGCCTCGGCAGTGAGTAAATTAGTCACGAAAATCCTGCTGAAACTGAATTGGTGAATGTATTTCCAAGAGAAACCAAAATTTCGAAAATTATTTGACACTAGAGACATTGACATTGCTTATTTACCATTTCCTGAAATTTAGACTGACATAGACCCTGAATAGAAAAGCTACCCTTTGAATTAAGTAGGTATAAGGAGTATATGAGGACATTGAGTACATGCAAAGAAAAAATATGGCTACAGAAAATAAAATAGGTTAGACGCCAGAAATGCACTGTTCGACTAGATTAAATAGATTCTGGGAAGTGCTTGAACGAGTCAGTTTGAATTTGCATGTAATTGTTGTCTACTGGAGAAGCCGCACGAACGCTTTTATTACTTCTAATACAAAAGCAAAAGTACGCAATCATCCCAGAATCAACGACACTTTATTTTGAGAAAAACATGTCCCAAGGTAGATGTTTCTTTAAAACGAGAGGTTATTTTTAAGTGGGACTCTCCCAAAATTGCGTCGTCGACCCAAACCAATATAAGTAAAAGGAACTCGGTTAGCCGTAATAGCCAGAAGCGCGTCGTGGCGCGCGAGACCCCGAGTCAGATCCGGAGGGCAGCGGAGGCGCTCCTTTGCGCAACGGCGAGCAGCGCTGCACAGAGCCGATGATGCGCTGCTCCAGTTGGCGATGGCGACAGCGCCGCGCCAGACCCTTGCGCCAGCGCGCGGGCCGCCGGCGACGAGCGGCACGGGGCGATGGACTCGTCAGCTGCTTTCGCCACGAGACGGAAAAGTAGTGCTTGTTATGCCCCGGGTGGTCGAGGACGGAACGTGGCACCTACACGACGGTTAGTGAAGTTCCTCCTCCAGGTATCCCCTAACCAGAGCTCGGTATTCTATGGAAAAACAACCGCCCGCGACCGACCGGCTAGCTGCCTCTTGACCGTGGACGCTAGAGATCTTTCCGCGACTGTTTAGGCCCATTCACAATGCAAACGTAAACATAAGCATAGCGCATAGCCATAAACATAAGTGATAGTGAATACTTCAGTCTAACATAAACGTAAGCAAAATAAGAGTTTCTATTGGCTATGAGACATTGTAGTTTACTATTGGTTGGATGTGAGAATCGATTTCAAGATATCGGTATGGCGTTAGTTCTTGTGTCGACTTCGCTCCAACTTCGATTCTCGATTTTGAGTTACCGTTCTGTGATTGGTTCATTTCTTATGTCTCATTTAAACATAAGCACAGAAGCTTGAAGCTTTTAAGTTAACGTCTTACGTGTTATCCTTATGCGAACGCATTGTGAATGAGTCCGCTTATGGACGTAGTCCTAACTTTTATGTTAACGCCATGCTTATGTTTATGTTTGCATAGTGAATGGGCCTTTTGTCTCTGGTGGGGCATGGCGACCGTTCACGGAAGGGGCCGGAGCGGGCACACTCGCACACATTTTCATGCACTACACTAGCCACAATGCTAGGAGAGCAGTCGGAAGCTTAGAGCTTAGGTGCCCCAGTAGTGCGAGATACCTGGTTCGAAAAAGTCCCACAAGCCAACATTGAGGTCGCCGCCGGGTCTCCCCATTAAATCTAGAGAAGATTACAGTCACCTCCATTCATGAAGAGCACTACACTTACGGCACTACGCTTGCGGACCCGGAAATACCTATCAATCGAACTGTATCACATAATCGTAAAATTCAAATGAGAGTGTGTTTGATACACGTTACTCACCAAACAAGAGTGATTGATATGTGTTATTTACAAAATGAACTTAAAATAACAAAATATACATTCCGATAATTAGGATAACGGTATAAGTAAGGTATAAGTAATTTTTGACGTGATTAGACCAAATGTGTGTTAGAAAATAATGTGGGTCGGTTTTTCCGAAACGTTCAGAAGTTTGAATGTTTGAGCGTACTCCTAAGCGTCACCTCAGAGGAAGTCTGCTTTGTTTGCACACAAACGACGAAAAACACTAATTTGTGAATTGATAAAATCGAGTTAATGACGACCGTCCTCTATCAAAAGATAATATTTGAAAGTTTTGTCGGAGTCCTGCAATCGAAGTTTCAAACGCGTCTTTCCGGGATCGAAAATAACCTTCCGGATCTATTCTATCTACTTCGAGAATCGGAAAAGTGAACAACATTCTGATGATAATTCTAAAATTAGGAAAACTACTTTCGACAGGAACATCTGATAATATTAAAAAGAAAGTGAAGGCGTCGAATTTAACGACCGGAATTACTTGTCCTGAATATAATCAAACCAATTCCACAGATCAACAGTTCGAGCTCCTTAATTAGTCTCCATTAAACATTTTTGGACGTGTTGCGCGGCATCTGACGAGTAGTGCCCCGTAATCACTAGGATCAGACTTTTCCATGGTCATTCTATGACATTGGTGGAATGACATTCCATGGTCATTCTGAGAACTATTCATTGACGTAGTAAATTGGTTTGTTCCGGAATTGTCATTTGCATTTTTAGACCAGGGCTCCTGTGTTTTACGACTCATATTTCGCAAATGTGTTTGAACATGTTACTTTTCTTCACGAACGCGCGCTAAACTCTGCTAATTAGAATGAACATCTTCATGAGCGTCGACGCCCTAAGTGCATTAAGAAACCACTCACGAACCAGGATCAAACTCTCATTTCATCCATTACAAATACATTTTTCGTGAGACGAATTCTGTGGAGCGTCGATATCTCGACTCTTAAGATGAAGAGGAATTAGTCGAGTTACGAAATATTTTGACATATCATGGTTTATGTTACGTGACGTGTGTAAAGGACAAACTCAAATTCGAGTTATAAAGGTATTCTAGATGTTAGAGATAATGAAACTCCAATGTGTTATACATTTATATTCGCGGTCATCCTTAGGGACCTTTTTTTATCAATGCAACGTTATAAAAACTACTAGAAGCGACGACAGGAATATAAATGTGGATGAGTGTAACGAATATCCTCAAGTTTGACTCTGGTGGATCAACCCATCGCCATCTACGGAACAACAGATCGGAATTATCACGGGATTGATGATTCCATTGAATCAGATATGGGACGACGCAGGTTTCAGAGAATCGTGAAAAGGGTACTACGAATCCCATGATAATTGCCGAGGGCAAATTACTTATGAGAATATTATTAATTTATCCTTTTCTATCGGCTTCATTTTCGATAACATCAAGGATGTTTAGTAACAAATGTGTTAAAAATTAAAATACTGAGAATAATACAGGATCTGTGGCATTGTAAGGAATAAGAGAAGCAGGAAAATTTCGAGGAAACGATCTAAGCCAATTATAAAATCATAGGGGAGAATAATTAAAAGACGGCTACCAGCAGCTCGAAAGATATCGCCTTGACTAGCGAGTCACGACTTATCCACCAGTTTCATCTTACTCCTCTCGCTTTACGGATTCGCCTCGGGCGAAAGGCATCTGGCCCACTGTGCGGCCCGCGGTCTTTTCAGCCGCGAGCGCCGCCTCAGCGCCTCCTTCCGAGAAGGCGGTGCTCCGCCACGCGGCGCCCGTTACCCGCGGCCCCAAGAGCCACGCGCGCAGCGCCCCCACGACCAGATCCTCGCGACGGCGGAGGGCGGCACAGCGGTCGGCGAGGCCGAAGGCGAGGGCGAGGGCGAGGGCGAACGGTGGCGGCCAGGGCGAAGGAGAGAGCGGCAGCGAACGGTGACGGCCAGGGCGAAGGAGAGAGCGGCAGCGAACGGTGATGGCCAGGGCGAAGGAGAGAGCGACAGCGAACGGTGACGGCCAGGGCGAAGGAGAGAGCGACAGCGAACGGTGACGGCCAGGGCGAAGGAGAGAGCGACAGCGGACGGTGACGGCCAGGGCGAAGGAGAGAGCGACAGCGGACGGTGACGGCCAGGGCGAAGGAGAGAGCGACAGCGGACGGTGACGGCCAGGGCGAAGGAGAGAGCGACAGCGGACGGTGACGGCCAGGGCGAAGGAGAGAGCGACAGCGGACGGTGACGGCCAGGGCGAAGGAGAGAGCGACAGCGGACGGTGACGGCCAGGGCGAAAGAGAGAGCGACAGCGGACGGTGACGGCCAGGGCGAAGGAGAGAGCGACAGCGGTCGGTGACGGCCAGGGCGAAGGAGAGAGCGACAGCGGACGGTGACGGCCAGGGCGAAGGAGAGAGCGACAGCGGACGGTGACGGCCAGGGCGAAGGAGAGAGCGACAGCGGACGGTGACGGCCAGGGCGAAGGAGAGAGCGACAGCGGACGGTGACGGCCAGGGCGAAGGAGAGAGCGACAGCGGACGGTGACGGCCAGGGCGAAGGAGAGAGCGGCAGCGAACGGTGACGGCCAGGGCGAAGGAGAGAGCGGCAGCGAACGGTGACGGCCAGGGCGAAGGAGAGAGCGGCAGCGAACGGTGACGGCCAGGGCGAAGACGAGAGCGGCAGCGAACGGTGACGGCCAGGGCGAAGACGAGAGCGACAGCGAACGGTGACGGCCAGGGCGAAGACGAGAGCGACAGCGAACGGTGACGGCCAGGGCGAAGACGAGAGCGACAGCGAACGGTGACGGCCAGGGCGAAGACGAGAGCGACAGCGAACGGTGACGGCCAGGGCGAAGACGAGAGCGACAGCGAACGGTGACGGCCAGGGCGAAGACGAGAGCGACAGCGAACGGTGACGGCCAGGGCGAAGACGAGAGCGACAGCGAACGGTGACGGCCAGGGCGAAGACGAGAGCGACAGCGAACGGTGACGGCCAGGGCGAAGACGAGAGCGACAGCGAACGGTGACGGCCAGGGCGAAGACGAGAGCGACAGCGAACGGTGACGGCCAGGGCGAAGACGAGAGCGACAGCGAACGGTGACGGCCAGGGCGAAGACGAGAGCGACAGCGGACGGTGACGGCCAGGGCGAAGACGAGAGCGACAGCGGACGGTGACGGCCAGGGCGAAGACGAGAGCGACAGCGGAGGTGACGGCCAGGGCGAAGGAGAGAGCGACAGCGGACGGTGACGGCCAGGGCGAAGGAGAGAGCGACAGCGGACGGTGACGGCCAGGGCGAAGGAGAGAGCGACAGCGGACGGTGACGGCCAGGGCGAAGGAGAGAGCGACAGCGGACGGTGACGGCCAGGGCGAAGGAGAGAGCGACAGCGGACGGTGACGGCCAGGGCGAAGGAGAGAGCGACAGCGGACGGTGACGGCCAGGGCGAAGGAGAGAGCGACAGCGGACGGTGACGGCCAGGGCGAAGGAGAGAGCGACAGCGGACGGTGACGGCCAGGGCGAAGGAGAGAGCGACAGCGGACGGTGACGGCCAGGGCGAAGGAGAGAGCGACAGCGGACGGTGACGGCCAGGGCGAAGGAGAGAGCGACAGCGGACGGTGACGGCCAGGGCGAAGGAGAGAGCGACAGCGGACGGTGACGGCCAGGGCGAAGGAGAGAGCGACAGCGGACGGTGACGGCCAGGGCGAAGGAGAGAGCGACAGCGGACGGTGACGGCCAGGGCGAAGGAGAGAGCGACAGCGGACGGTGACGGCCAGGGCGAAGGAGAGAGCGACAGCGGACGGTGACGGCCAGGGCGAAGGAGAGAGCGACAGCGGACGGTGACGGCCAGGGCGAAGGAGAGAGCGACAGCGGACGGTGACGGCCAGGGCGAAGGAGAGAGCGACAGCGGACGGTGACGGCCAGGGCGAAGGAGAGAGCGACAGCGGACGGTGACGGCCAGGGCGAAGGAGAGAGCGACAGCGAACGGTGACGGCCAGGGCGAAGGAGAGAGCGACAGCGAACGGTGACGGCCAGGGCGAAGGAGAGAGCGACAGCGAACGGTGACGGCCAGGGCGAAGGAGAGAGCGACAGCGGACGGTGACGGCCAGGGCGAAGGAGAGAGCGACAGCGGACGGTGACGGCCAGGGCGAAGGAGAGAGCGACAGCGGACGGTGACGGCAAGGGCGAAGGAGAGAGCGAGGGCGCAGGAGAGAGCGAGAGCGAACGGAGGCATTTACTTGGTGAGAGTTGGTCATAGGGCTCCCATTATAAGCAGCCGTCGCATTCGAAACAACCATATCCCTAAAACGATTCTGCCCGGGAGAGGAGAAGGTAATTTCATATGTCGTTTGCTGCATCATTCTTACTGTCTGAAGCAGTTTCTTTGCAAGGTCAGCGGATTTGAAGTAGCTTTGCAATGATGGACAGTCGCCCATAGCCAAGTAATGATTTGAAATACCAGAGATAAAGGGATGCCCCTGTTACAAGATTTAATGTTATATGATTGTGGGTCTAAAAAACGAAACTGTTTTACATCGTATTCGTGGTTATATACTGCTGGCTACTTCGCTAGTTTTAAGAGTTGCAGTTGTATATTTAGTTGGGAGAATAAAAGCACTTAGACACTATTTTCATTTTCTTGTGATAAATACAAACGAGGAAAAGCACATTTTCATACTATTAGATTGATAGGAACAGTTGAAAATTAAAATGAATGTTGTTCATTCATCATTTCTACAATTATGTCAGGAATGTTAAACAATATGGACATTGTTATAATAGTGACCTGTCCACGGTAAGACCGTGAGAAATACTTCTGCCTTGGGTGATTTACACCTTTAATACTCCGAAATTTTGAAACCCTTTGTTTACTCACACGTTATGTCAGAGTCAAGGGACATGACTCATTTCGAGTCTTTTAGAACATCTTTCTTAATAGGACGTTCCTTTCCTTTTCTATGTCACTTCATCAGCTAAATATTGATGATAGAAATGTCTGCAAAATGTATTCGCTGTTTATACTACAAGATCTTAAGAGGTAAGACTGGCTTAATTTTCCTTTTAAAAATTAATTGCCAATATAATGTACGAGTCTTCCGAACTCGGAAATGCATATAATTGCATATAAAGTCAACGGCAATTGCTTACAAAATTCCCATGCATTTTAATCATGCTGTTTAAATATGTATAAGTATCAGGCCGCGTATTATTTATTTGTAATAAATTACTGATGCACTGTAATAAATTACGGATGGACGATGGATTACTGATGGACTACTGGACGTGAAAATAACTTTTATTAGGATTTTAGCAACTAATACTTTGAGATATATTTAAGAAAATTCCTTCTTTCGAGAACAGTATATTAAAAGAAACAAATAAAAATGAAAAAAATCAAGAATGTTAGACGAGAAATATTTCACTGAACCCAATTCAGTATGCTTTATGCCTACCCAACATTCACCGAGCTAGTTAACCACCACAAGGCGCGGCTACTCGCTCTCTCGTGACCAGTATGAAATGCCAGCCGTTTGTTAATCTCGACCTAGAAGTTTCGATGTTTAGCAGAGAAACTCGATCTCTCGATGCCTTGTAAACAACCTCCCGCTCACGAGACGGCGACACGCGACAGTGGTTTCGATACCAGATCCGGACTCGGGCAGACAACAGGTGACCTTCGGGGTCGAATCGCAGCGCGGCACTAGCGCAAAAGGGGCCGAGGTTAGGTGATATTGGAAACTGCGAACCAGGGTTAATACGAATTCCATGAATTCTTAATAAATATACTTCAATCTAAGAGAAGCGTTGGTTTTTATTTATGTAACTGGTTATTCAATCGGTTTACGTCTTCAAACTACGGTGTAATTCTTACACCGTGCTTCAAATCTGAAGGTTATTCGTTTTAATACGAAAATTGTCGTTTCAGTACCTGCAGATAGTTTAATTCTGAGAGTACACGAGGTGTACCTGCATAAAATAATACTCCTAAGTAGTGGTGTAAATAGTTGCACGTACAGCATTAAGTGTAATTGGTCGTATACTATTAATTAGCATTCGTCATAATCGTGTTCACAGATATATTAAACTTTTTTAAATTTTTAAATATTTTTTAAATACACATTTTTACAATAATTCATTAAAACAGGAATGAAATTATATTTCGTTTGCTCACATCTGAACAACTCATGATGCGCTTGAAGACTTCCACTGGGTATGTCCTCGCCTTAAACTACCGTTTCGAAAAGTTATTGACCTGCTTGCAAAACGTGCAAAGGTTTGAAGGAGTGTTTGAAGATTTCCAAGGTTGAGATAAAATACTTGCAGAAAGAAACAAGGGCCAAGGACTATTATACATTTTTTGACGGTGAAACAAGTACGCTATAAGAATTTGTATTTTATACGCTGAATTAGTAGTTTTCAGTTCCCAGTTTGATATGAAATAGAAACAATGGCCAAGGGTACTGCAAGTATATTATAGGTGACACAAGTAGGCAATAAGAATTTATTTATGTTATTCTAGTGGACGAAGGTAGCAACATTATTTACTTCCACACAAATGCAGTAGTGTTATTTAGAGCTTCGTTCAAAAGACATGCAAAGTAAAAAAGAAGAAAATAAAATTATATTTGCATTGTTATTTTGCAAGATGCGCAGCTATCCGCTTTAGCGTCCGGCTTCGAAAGGGCGTAGGCGTCATCGAAACCTTCTGTAAGCCTCGAGCAGCGGTGTCAAGCGCCGTTCGAATAAATTCTGTTCGCTCTTCTGCGAAGAATTACTTTTCAAATGTGAACACCCACGCACTGAGTGTACACGAAATATGTTCTGAGATGACATAAACGTCATATTGCTCTTTTCTTTTGTTGCTTTTTTTTTGTTTTTTCAAAAATTACAAAAATGTAATCGTTTTAACGTGTCTTTCACGTCGTTAATATTTACATTAGCGGCAATTTGTTCACATTATTATATTTATGAGTACATGTGCTTTAAATAATGTCATAACTTTCTCAAAAACTCAAGAGCTTTCCGAAAAAACTAGGTCAAAATTCCGCATTTTCAAAAAGAGACGTAATTTTCACAAAAAACACTCCAAATTTTTTTCTTCAAACTTTTTGAACGGATAGTGCTAATTGCACGCTTTAATGTGACTTACATTCCATTTTGGGGGGTCTTTTTTTGTTTTTTCAAAAAAATTCACAAATGTAATCTTTTGGAAAAATCTCTCATCAAAAATATGCACATTTCCAGCAATTTGTAAAAACTGTTGAATTTGTGAGTTAATGTGCTTTAAATGACTTCTAATGAAGTTTCTCGAAAACTCGAAAATATTCTGTGGAAAAGAGCTTTAAATTTCGAATTGATAATAGCACTTAAGCGCCATTTTCTTAAAAACAGCTCCAAATTTGTCAAAGAAAATTGCCATTTACGATAAGGTTTTATTATTTTTTAATATTCTTAAAACAATATTTCTTCTCTCTTTCCTTCAATTAGGACATTTTTTTTAATACAAAAAATACTTTGGTCGGCGACAGATGGCAGCTGGTAAGATTATGTGGCAAGTTTGTATAGCTAGCCGAGACCAAAAGAAATAGAAAACTAATACGGGAAAGTCTGTGCTACAAATAATTCAAATAGTACGTTTCATTTGCCCCCATTTTGTACTAGGAGTATAATTTATTCTTTCTGTGATTCATCGAAAAGATGGTAAGTAAGGAAAGTTACACAAGCAACTTTAAAAGACAACGGACGTAAAGTGTGTCAGAGGTGCAAGATCGCTTTTTCGTACATCACTTAACACAAAAGACTACCTCATACATCTTCCTCTCGGGTCACGCGAAGTCTGATAAAAAGCAGCGCTGAAAGGAAAAGAACGTGCCGGATCGATCTGCCAGGAGATAACCACGCAATTCTCCGGACTATAAAAGTTTACAGGGCTCGCGATTACGAGCGCTTCCTATATTTAGCCACTGCAATTAATTCGACCACGACCCTAAAGCTTCACACTGTGACCTAGCCAAGCCTAGGGAGAGGAAATAAATGAAACAGAACTACGATTATCATTAAGTTTCATTATCTTTAAATTAAGATTATCATTAAGTATCATTAAGTTAAATTTTCATAGATCAAAAAATTGAGAAAAATAGTATATTAACAAGTTCTGTTTATTAGCGGTTTGTAAAGATCTTAAAAACAAAAGACAAATTGTAAATTAAACATTACCACAACAGTGAAGAAGTCTCTAAACTGTGATTACTTACAGACAAAAAGTATGAATTAAATCTAAATGTAAAAATATATTAGGGTTCCGAGTTTCTAGTTTTAGTCTAATATTTTCTCGGCTAAGGTAGTTTAGTCATTCTTTTCAATTTCTTTGATCTACTTACGTCTCTTCTCTTATGCTTAAAGTTTCTTATTTCAATTGTTCCAGTAATTGTTGGTATCCTGTCGTTACACCAATTACGTTATTCGCAAAGTAACATGGAGCGTTGACTTCTAATTAGTTTCGATTGGAATTTTTGGAGATACTCCAAGATTATTTTGCTTGCTGTATCAATTCTGTCTCTGTATCAATATGAACATCAATTGACATTATTGATTTGTATAAATGAGGAGGATGTCGTCATTTATATGAGATAAAATAAATAGACTGATTAGCATATTATTATATTTCATCTAACAAAACCGTTCCAAAATTAATTTTATTTATCAGTGACGAGGTTTGTTTATAGATGTAACAACAATGTTGTCACAGCCACCAAAGCCGGTGGAAAAGCATTCCATATTACATCAATAATACATTTCGAAATTACTTTTGATGTTTTGTTTTCATTGGTGCACATTAAAGAATATTTCAAACGGTTTCTCGGATTTCTTGAATTCCGCAGTAATAGTAAAATTGACTCGTTTCCTTAAAATGGATTCCGTTAGTACTGCAACTTAACGATTCAATTGTTTGCTTGCACATTGTCTGCCACGAGATTGTCCGTGCAATAACTGTATTTTTTTTTAAATCCCACTATGTATCTTTACGTACTATAAAAAAAGTTCTCAAATCAAAACTCCACTTTTACATCCAAACTTTCTGATTTAGGTTTAGGGTACAGTACGTCAAAATTAGTCAGCAAGTTTAATTATTTCACCGCAGTTTTAACTTCGGGATCTGGTAGAGGCTACAATGTACAAGTGGGAAGTCGTTTCCAGACCCATCCTCATCCAGAGGGAGATATTAGACAATTTCTAAAAGATTTAATTCGTCACCCCTAAATAAATATAAAAAAATCGAATACAAAATTGACTTAACAACGCCCTCAATCATTACTTTAAATATTTCTAATTATGTATTTAATAAAAATAAGGTGACATCATGGCGACTATTACATATAAAAATAATATTAAAAAAAACTTTTAGACAAGATGGAGATCTCAATATATTAGGGATACTAAATCCTAAAAATGGCTTACTTAAATTGTTCAATCCCTTGAATCAAGAAGGAAATCAAAAAGGAAATAAAATAAAAGTGACATATCTTCAAGAAATTACATTTTTAAGAAGCGAACACATTCAAATCCAACCTATTTGAAGATTAGATTGAACTGTTTTCGAATACTGTTTAACATACTGGGAAACACAATTTTTTTATGGCAATACTTGGTAGCATGATGGAGAAGCGTCTTTATATATTATCAAATATGTATTTTGAATTATAATTCATTGATACTTAAAACTACAAAACAAACGGATATGATGTTTCTTTGGAAAAAAGCACAATTATCTGGAGCAAAATTAAAAAGACGAAACCTCTGGCATACTTCGATATATTTGTGGTGGCACTTGACGTAAGTCAGCTATCATGCAATCGGGAGCGTGAACGTCTCTACAGTGACGTCAGTATGGTGACGTTCAAGCTTCCGATTGGATGACACCGGATTAAACGTCAAGTGCCATGATAAATAAATCGAGGCGATATAAGTGCGAGGTGAATGCTGAACGTATCCAGATGGCGGTGGGAGGGTAAGCAACCGGGGAAAGTGGCGCTGTGCGGCCGCAGACGGGGCTGCGCGGCGCGTGGGGTAGGTACGTAATAAGCCCTGGGAAGTTGGAAGTGCGCGGAATGCATACTAAATGACCGGCTGCAATGGCAGAGACCGTAGTTTTCCTTCACTCGAACCAACGGTTTTTGTGGTATCTTTCACTTCGCTTTGAGAATCGACGAGAACTTTTGTCGCGATTCTTTTTTAAAAGGTGGTCTTCCGAAAGGCACATTCAGTAAGTTTTCAAGGTAGTACGTGCCAACAATTTGGAATTATCGGAAAATAACTTGATTGTGCACTGTGGTTGTGTCTGTTTGCAGAAAGAGAAAATGACATATTAAGCATCTCAGTCTCCAAATACGTAATGAAACCAAATTAGTAATGGAAATTCCTTTTAAATTTTGTGGGTTATAACTAATATATGTAATATAATACATGATGAAAAGCTTTACAATACTCTAAATGCTTGCTGTCATCTATTAATTATATATTCTTTATAATATCCGAGGGCTAGGAGATTTGTTTCATCATTGAAAATATTTCCCCTTGTTCTTACCCCACCATGAAACCCTTGCCCTTTAGTAAATCAAGCTTGGTTGAGTATCAACAGAAACCTAAAATAAGTTGGAGCCTCAGCCTGCCTTTCATATGCTTCTCAGCCCCATATTACATCACCTGCTACGACCGTGTCTTGTTTCTCTCTAATGAGAATTGTCAAGGAAAACATTTACTTTAAAATGTACATTAACAATGCAACATGACACAGGTAATGCACACAGTTCGGAGCAATGTGACACACGTTCGTCAAACATACTAGTAATTTAAAAAATTGTAATCTACAAGAATATCGGGTCATTTCTATCTTAAGTTGATGATTGTTGGATGAACTGTTTTTTTTAACGCTGTGTTAGAAAATGTCCTTTTCGATAACTTTCTCTCTATTTCCAGGAACTGAATGAATACACCACTTTTATTTTCTTTAGCAGAAAGAGACAAACAGGTCAAGGTAAGTCAACTGTTTAGCTCTAAATTTAGCACCTTCATTTAGCTCAAGGGAAAACAGGCGTTATCGGTTAGCGAACTTGCTTGATATTTACTGAAGAATGTCCCTAATATTTGGATGCGTATTATGAAGCTTATGCGCTGTAATTCTCAGAAACTCTTTGCACGCCTTATTATATTACTCTTTAGGTGACAGCAAGTCCCACAAGTTTCACCTTCGTTCCCGGGTTTACTTTAGTTTTTGAAACAGGCTTATCAATTAATATTCTGAAATGAGTCTAAGAACTGGGATGCAAATTATTTCTTCTGATTTAATAATATCGACACAAGAAACCCCTGTCTTTAACTTCAATTAGTGCAAGACTTTAAACGTTATTAAACATCTGAAAACTTGCTACTCTATAAACTTACCGGAATATGTAATTAACGATTAACTTAATGTAATAAAAATATGAAAAGAAGAAACAACGCAACTTTCAACCTTTTGATTTTTCAATTCCTTCAAAAAGAATTTATCGCCCAGCAGTGACGCAGTAGCAGAAACTATTAATAGCGATCAGATTAACTCTGACACCCCTGGCTTAACGCCTAATGACTACAAAAATTGCATCAGGAAGAAACAGATCTTAACACCACCTTTACACATTTTATGTCACTGCACATTAATTCACATTAAAATACGTTATAATTTTCTCCTAAAAGCCAGTTTGCTCTGGCAGTTCCTCAATTGTGGAAGTAACACGAAATATTCCGTCAATTTCACACAAATGATATAAAAATATTTCCGAGGGTCATGCTAATATTTGGAAAGCTTTTTGTAGAATGAATGTATTTTAAAACTTTATTTTAATTGCTGTTGGTCGAATTACACACTTTTTAAAGCATTCAAATGAAGAAAACTATTAATGTGGGTGAAAGGCCGACGAAAAATATAATCCGTAAAGACTTTCCGACTGAAGAACGGACTTTCCCCGTACTTTAAGGGTTCAATTAATCAATTATTAGTATTTATACTAGCTACGCCATTAGTATTTATATTAGTATTCAAGATAACTCTTTGAAGTTTAACGACGCTTCCCTAGTGACTATGGATGTGAGAAATCTCTTTAGACGTAGAGTCAGCAAACGACAACTTCAAATTAATAACTAATACGTGCTCCGTAAATGTGACAGCGTGTGTGTATGTGTGTGTGTGTGTGTGTGTGTATGCGCGCGTGCATGTGTTTTAATGTGCATGCATGAGCGTGTATGCACATGAATATGTGTACGTGTGCGTGCGTTTATGTGTGCGTGTTTATGGGGTAGCAGGAGTAGTGCGCGTGATTTCACAAATTATCAGCAAATCGAGTACATTGCCTTAAGAGCTTTTTTAATGCTTGGGTGACAGAAACAAAAGCAGCTGTCCATTAATCCTAAAAGCAGTATGCATAGTCAAAATAGTCTCAAACAATACGATATGTGGCTCAGTCTTGCACATTAAATTTAATATTTGTGCGTAAGAAACAAGGGTAAAGGTCACTTCATACAATGAACTGATGGTGCCGAGGATAAAAGTTATCGCCCTTTATTCCGGCACAGGTGCTGTAAGATAAGGGGAAACACTGATAGGATTCTATAAACAGACCCAGAATTTTAGAAAATGTGGCAATGTTTTGAAGGTAACTCCCAACATGTCGAAGACACTAACACATGTAGTGCATTGAATATTGAAATAAATTTGAACTTCGGAATTGGCTACATAGAGCGAGTTCATGACGAGAGAGAAACATGAAAAACGGATTTACGAAATCCGTGTTTAGTGCATCATCAAAAATTGCAAATCGAGTGCGATTTGTCTCTGATAAGGCAAAGAACAGACGAAGACACCAAATAACTCGTGGAATAGCCTTCATCATTCAGAATGTGAACTTCAAAAAAACGTACCCGTTGAAGCATTGATGTATTGAAATTTTTACTCCGCAATGTTTGAGCACGAGCATTTCGTTTTCATTGCGCATCATATGTGCAGAATGCGTTGAACCGATCGCCAACCGGCGGAATGACTCAAAACGCAATCCCGTGACTGCGTATTCGGGGCGTGAATACCTGTGAAAAATCCACCGTCGATTGAGTAAAATTGTCTCCGCAGGCGTCAAAGTGACTTTTCCTTCGTTACGACGTCCGTTGGTTCCAGGCGCAGTCCGGCGCCCTTTCTCCGTGGCGGGGGAAAAGTGGGCGCGGCGAAGGGCCGCCGCTACGTCGCTGGGCAGCTCACTGCGCGCCGCCGCCGCCCTCGCCGCCGCCGCCACCCTCGCCGCCGCCGCCGCCGCCGCTCTCCGATGGCTATCGCTGGCGAGCGCAGGCAGACACCCGGTCGCTCGAGGTCGCCGCCGCCGCCGCCGCCTCCCGCACAGTCACCGTCCCACAGTGCCCCGAAAGCCAATCACTCATTGTTTCAGGTCACGTCGCCTGGGGTCTTATCCCGTCAGTGCAGTGAATGGTTTCACTCTGGAGGTGGCGGTGATCCTCCCCACTGGATGGTGAGATCTGACGTCGGGTAATTTCCCTCTCCAGTTATCTCCCCCAGCGGGGCGTCGCCCCATACGGCACAAGTTCTAGGAGACCGACTGGTCTCCCGACCAGATGTGGTAGTGTAAGGGGAGAGGATAGGGCAAGGAAGAGGAAGGGAAATGAAAACTGTCCGTGGTCCGTTTGTTAGGGTATTGCTCGGGCATTCACCCGGTATTGATCACAGCAACCTCCAGTCGGTGGCTGAATTCGATCTAGCTACATAGGGAAATTCGCTGTCGGACTCGAATCCCCAGGACCTCCCAGTGAGAATTGCTACAGAGACTGTGGTAATGCAGAGACTATGGGAGAGAGGTGACGAAAATCGCCCCCCCCCCACATCCTCTCGAGTATTCTATGCTGCCTCCTAGAAAAAGTACCCCTGCCGAGACAATCCACTACAAGGTGCCTACATGTATGGCTTCCACACTTTGAAATGCTGAAATCAAGATAATTAGACGAGACAAACTATTCCATGAGCATTCTTAGGATTCATTCCGACTGCGTTGAATAAGTGAAGACAGTTTTTGTTCCACTCGCCAATTTGTCAATTCGCTCCCCTAACCCGGGGTTTAAAAGGAGAAAATTTTCAATGGGCATCATGGTTACGGACACGCAACGGGGACGGATACACGGACTGACCTGGGTTAGGGCACGTGCTCTTCATGTACCAAAAAATGTATCATTACGAATGATCTGCATTATTATTTTAAATTATACATTTTATCCAGGGGCGGATTAATATTTTTGCCGCCTGTAGGCACATCAAATTTACCGCCCCCTGTTTAAAATTAATGTTACATTTCAAATTGTAACGTTTCCGTAACAATTCCTCATTAATTTAAACGTTTTAACTTTAAAAGTAACATTATATTTTGCACATTGTTTTCATAAATTAAATAATTTTTTTGGATTAGCTAATTTTGGATATAAACTGTATCTTCATAGCAAGTAACGTTCAACATTATTAACGTTTCAACAGTGAAACGTTAACATTAAAAGGAAACTAAAACATGACAACTAGAATTGCAACATGTTTTCTTTCGTCAACGGGCCTTAGTTTCAGATTCATATACTTCTGAAATCATAAGGTATACTCTAATGAAGTAGACAAATAAATAGCTTGTATTAAATATTAATATGATATTTTTAAAATAAAAATATGATTTATGCTGTTATAGTTTTTAGAGAACCTAAAGACCCTCGTTATAGAAAATATCAAGAACATTTTGCGCCTTTGAAAATTTGCCGCCCTTGAAAATTTGCCGCCGTAGGCACTTGCCTACTGTGCCTATGCGTAAATCCACCTCTGATTCTATCAATATATTTGATAGAGTAAAAAAACTACTAAAAACGTACGATAAGTGAAAATGAAGCTTTTCTGTAAACCAACAATTATGGAGCTGGTACAATATGAGACCTATTAATGCCTTTCTTCTTCGTCAGTTTGTAGATCAGGGCCTGGTGGTGATGCCAAGAATGTTCAAGTGGATGCAATTGCATCTACATTTATGAAATAAGTAATAGGGAAAACTGACAAGATTAGCTAAAGCTAATCTTAATTTTTACCAGTCCTATATTTGTTAAAAATTCAGAAAATACAAGAGACGATCACTCAAAAGTGGTGTTCTGTGCACCATCTTTCCCAGTGCGCCCGGTTGGAACATCAGGAGCCGACACACCTGCATTCATATATGCACATTACATTCTTACTATAAGAAAGTCCACTCACAGTTATTTTTTTCTCACGGAATCACATTTGGCCATATTATTCTTCATTTTATCGATTTAACAAGTTAAGAATATTGAAAGATCAGCTTAGTATGATCTTCGATTTTCGAAAAGGTGTCGGTATTTTTTTTATTAACTATATACCACAAAATTAGTTAACTCTGTTTTGGCCAGTAGAATGCAAGAACTGTGGAGAAATGTCTTTCCAGTGCAAATATTAAGTCCCTCTTGGACCTTTAATATCAGAGGCAATTTCAAGCCATGTGAAAGGAATCAACATTTACTCTCATTGTAATGTTAGTCCCCCTCTACCATTCTGTCTCAGTAACGGGCATGTTGGTATTTCGTGACGATTTGTTTCGACATTCCACGTTCAGTGTGATGAGTCCAACTTTTCCATGAACCGAAGGAACAGAAGGCGAAAAAACGGTAAATCGTTACGTAGGTACGCCCGGGAGAAATTCTCAACTTGGAACCAACCCACAGCAACCTACAGTCGACATCGATTCGTGTGGGCACTATTTTTAAGACTTCTACCGTACTTCCCCGTCTCACGATGCGACGTCTACGTATTGACTCACCACTTACCACAATGCAGCAGGAAAGCATGAGCTTCTGAGGCAACAGAGGACCCGGGAACTGGGAGACATCGGAAGAAAGACCAGAACATGAAAATCTTTCACGCACAACGAGTTTTAAAAAAAATCAATATTTTAATGCTTGTGTCCCGGTGACTAAGCTAATAAGTCATGAAAACTTAATTTTACAGGAGAGCAAAAAATAACTTTCAACTGAAGTAAATCAGGACTTAATGATATTGAAACGAAACCTACACATAAATGGTTTCGTTTGAATATCATTAATCCCTGATTTACTTCAGTTGAAAGTTATTTTTTACTCTCCTGTAAAATTAGGTTTTTTTGACTTATCAGTCTATTCACTGGGGGTCTAAGAAAGAATCACGCAATGGACAGAGCAATTCGAATCTGAAATAACTCGAGGCTCTTTTTCAAGATTTGCAGGTACGGGTTTTATGTGAATTTTCCGAAGTTAAGAACTGCCTTGGTGTTACCTTTTAATACCCTAATAATTACTGACGAAGCAAAATTTGCATAACACAATTGAAAGCTTTCCTACTCGAAAATTTCAGTCAAATTGACTTTAATTCCCACAATTTCAAATTAATTCAAAATGCTTTTCTATAGATTTTATTACAGCCAACGTTTGTTATTTTCATGGGGAATGTATAATGCAACTCCAGAATTATCACCATGTTTGTGTGTTCCACCCATTAAGAATGTTTTAGAATTTCGAAAATTCAATTGCTTACACCATGAAATGACAGGTTTAATTGAATCTTGTTTACGAACTGATTGAACAGTCTGAGTATCATATTTTTTCAGGGATATTAATGATGCTGACTAAGGTAAGCTTGTAAGCTGATACACTTTCAATTCATAAAAGCCATTCATTGAGGTCTCCGTTATACTCAGTCATATAGGCAGCAATTTGATACTTCTCAATCTGCGAACTGAATTTCCGTCTCATTTGTTTCAAAGGAATGACTGTGCTGTAGATTCATCATCGTCACGAGGCACTATTATCACGTTTGCACATTCACAAGTTGCGTATTGAAGGAAAATACACGTTTTCTTAAAATTCGTATACATTCCTAAAAAAAAGAAAAAAAAGATTTTAAGTGAAGGTCATACTAATCATTTTTAGTATGAAAAGCAAAAACGTATGTTCATTCTTTATTATTTTGTAATTGTCATCCGCGTATTAAGTAGACTTTATTCTACCAGCAAATTACAAAACTTAATGCAATTCTGACAGGAGTTAAAAAATGTAATTTACGTAAATTTTCGTTTTAAATGTATCAAATACTTCAGTCCTATGCCTGCGAAAGCTGAGCAGGGCAACTAATAAATAAACAAAATTTGATTATCTTTTGATTGCGAAACCAAGTTTGCGATTCAAACCGGACTAATATTAAATACTTAGGACCTCTGATGATTATTTTGTTTCCAGGTAAGTATAAGTACGGGGTGAGGATGGGACAAGGAAGAGGAAGGGAAAATCGCGCACGATAGATGGCCTGTTTGTTAGGGTACTGCTCCGGCATTCGCCTGGTGTTGATAGAAGGAACTTACAGAAAACTACCGATCAGAGCACCGGCCGCTAGAATTCTCCAGTCAACGGCTGAATTCGACCTAGCTGTGTAGCTACTGTCAAAAATTCTGCCCAAATGGTAAACACAAGAATGAGCAATAAAGTAGCATAAACTGTTCTGCACAAGGTAAATATGTGCTACAAGTTCATTAAGGGCTATACTGCGAGTTTATTACTTTATATTTTGGTCGGGACTCGAATCTAGGGCCTTTCGGTCAGAGGCACTCAGCAGTGACATCAATTAATGCCCTGAGCCACCTCGGTCGGTCACAGATCTCACCAGCAACTAATGTATCATCTACGTGAAGATCTAAAAGGGGGACTGCCTCCCCTAAGGCGTGTTCACTGAAGGACTTCGAAGCATAGCTTGAGGCAGGGTTGCTCAAGTGGGCGGCCCACTTGGCGTGCCTCGGCCTAGAGCTTATCTGCGGTCACCGGTGTCGTCCGCTGCTTTTCCGGTCAGCTCGACCGGAGGGGAGGCGCTCGGGCACGATCGGCAATAGTCTAGTGAACGCGGTACAAATCGCGAATTAGCTCCAGAGGGGGGACGTTCAATTCTCCAGGAGGTGATGAACAGAGTTGATAAGTGAAACGCAGACTATCTTCGCTTACGCAAGTGTCTGAATAAATCCGAAGAATGCACTAGGGGACACGGTATTCTCTAATTTCCTTCACTTTGATTTCTTAATGAGAACGTATCAGAGTGAAACACTTTAAAACACCTAATATGGATTAATAGTAACTATGACAATTAGAAAATTTTCCAGCAGGGGACATCCAGCACCCTTTCTGGGGACGATCCGCGCCATAGCCCTATCCCCCGTTCATTCGCCCCCTGCTACTGCAAGGCGAGCGGCGCGCGGGCTCTGCAAAGACCCTCCATGGCCCATATTTTTGCGGCAGCGCCGGCCTGGCGTAAGGTAGGCCTGTAAGACGCCGTCGCCACCCACTGCGTCGGCTCAGCGCGCAGCCGGGAGTGGGTGGGGCCTCTTGGCGGCGGACACACGAGCTCGTGCGCGAGCCAATTGCGGTCCTTGCCAACACTAAGGCCCGCTTCACACGGCGCGGCCGCCGCGCGCTTCGTTCAAGGAGCATAGCTCTTCCGACGCAGCCACCGCCGGAGCCACCGCCGGAGTCACGGCCGCACCGCCGCCCGCCGTGGAAGGGGGTGGGGTCTGGAGGGGTAGGTTTCGCCGACCCTCCGGCGACGACGAACAAAGGGACCCGAGCAGGTAGAACGCCGCGACCGGCGGCACAGTGAGAAGGCTCCCATTTAAAGCTGTGTTCTGCTAGCGGTGGCGCGCGGCCACTCCTGCGCTTCTGGTGGCCGGAGTTCGGCGTCTGCTGCCGCAGCAGCCGCCACCCGCTGCACGTGGGAAGGCCTCCATTCAAACCAATGCTCTGCTACGCGGCCCGCTGCTGCGTGGCGCGCCACCCGCTTCACGTGGGAAGGGGCCCTAAGGGCGACAGCGGCAGCAGCAGCTAGTTGACAGGCGCTCACTGTCAAAAGTGCACCAGAGGGGGGGGGGGACTTTTATCACCTGAAATAATTTGTACAGAATTCTATTATTTCGAATTTTGTAGTTTTTTTACACAAGGGCTCTCTGAAGTAAATATGATAAGGAATCTATGCTTTTAACTCGGTATCAGAATATGCTGAGAAATATTCTGATTATTCTTATTTTGAATAAGGCGATTTTTAGACAATATTGTAGGAAATTAAAGGTATAAAAATAAAGGTGTGAGAATGGAAAGCAATTGTCATTACTGCCCACGCTCACAGTATTTCGTCTTTCCCTAGAGACAAAAATGGAGGAAGTAAGCTTTTTGGCAAAAATCTCGCGCTAAATGTTTGGTTACATGGGCACGATACATATACAGAGTAAAAAGACAAAATGATACAGAATGCGATAAACATAATGTCAAACGACAACAGTTATATGGACGTAAGAATTTTCAACAAAATGGTACACTCAAGAATGAGCAATAAAGAAGCATAAACTGTTCTGAATAAGGTAAATATGTGCTACAGGTTCATTAAGGGATAATCTGAGAGTTTATTACTTTACATTCTAATACTACATAAAAATATTTAATCAGAGTAGAACACAACGTAATTTACTATTTACTGCAGTACAGTAAAGACAAAGCAAGGCATTTCCACAATTAGATTTTCAAGAGCTTATAAATTATAATTAAGATGAAAAGAGATTATGCGTTAAAGTTTCCGGGAGTATTCATTATCTTTTCAATATTTTCTTGTCTAGGATATTTTTTTGATTAATTGCTTTAGAAATACATCGCCAAAGTATTAACACCTAAGGAATTATGAAAAGGAGAACTTCACTATCTACAAGCCGTAATAAAGTAACGTGACCAAGTAACGTGACCGTAACCAAGTAACGTGAACAGGAGTATATAGCTTGATTCAACAATCGTTTCGATCGCGTAGCGATCATCCTCAGAGCTTGCAGCTTCCGGGCCGAAAACAAAGTTCTGTTCAAAAATTGTTGATACCGGACATCTTTTATTTATCATGATAATAGAAGGTATCTACCTCAACAGCGATCTAATTAATTGCTTCGACAACTCAAAGAAATACGAGAACTTTGAAAAACGAAACAAAAAAATCCAGATCGCCGAAGATGCCAAGCTGCATGTGAGATAAAACACAACTGTTTAATAATTAATACTTGTACTTTTCATTTGAAACAGTTCTTGAGTGTCATTAGATAACATGTGTAAACTCAACGGATGTTTACAACCGCTTAGTCCCGTTTACACGCGGTATATGGAAAATTTCTTATCTGTACAATGTGTAATTCAATCTTAGCGTAATGAACACACACGTACGTTATCAGCAAAGAACACACAGCACACAACCTTGTCTGATGCTGATATACAGATTCTTGACATTACAAAGAAAAGAACTTTTAACTAACGGGAAAGCAAATATTGCATTCCCCTGCTGCTCGAAATATGTTTTTCATTAATGTATAAAAGCTAAGTCATACAGAAAATATTTATGAAAACAAAGTTACAAGGAAAATACAGTTATCGATTTGATCATTCACAGTTTTACAATCGCTAGTTTAATTTTAATTATTTGCCGCTGTCGCAAATAAAAATGCCGGGCATTTGGTATATTTTCTGCATATCGTCAGGCAATTTGCAAACCAGATCACGGACTATTTCAAGCGGTCACAATTCACGAATTTTCCACGAAACATTACAAGGCATGGAAACTAAATCGTTTCTCGTTCCACCAAACCACAAGGAAATTCCTCAGTCGGACGCACAGAGTTGCAAGAATTATCGCCAGCACAGTGACCGCATAAAAAAAATCTTATATCAATACGAAGCAATAAGTGTCATTTTATAAATTCAGAACACACGCGATTTGCACTTTTCCTACGTGGGCCGAACAATCGAATCACACGTCACAAGATTTTTCTGGGAAGCCAATTGCCTCCTCCCGCCCACCATGCGGCCGGGGCCACTCACCGTGATCAGCTGGGAAGTCGCACGCGCGCACCTGCGCGGCGGGCAGCGGCGGCGGCGGGGGCGGGGGCGGGGGCGCCGCCGGCGTGCGGCGAGCCGTGAGCATGCTGGCGGTCGCTCGCCCTGGCCGCGCCGGCGCCGCGTCGCTGCACTGACTGACTCCCTGCGCGCGCCCCTCCACCGCTCCCTGCGCGGCGCGAGCGTCCCGCAGCCTGGCGGCGGCCGCGGGAGCTATCTGGGTTAGCGGGACAGCAGGCGCTTGTTCGCCGGGCTCCATACAGGCGCTGCCTCGCAGCCGGCTCGCGGCTGTTGAGTGCGAAGGAATTTGATTGTCATCTCGTCAAAGACGAAACATTAAATGAATATCGCGTATTTCACGCACTGTTGCTTCTGGAGACGGAACGGAAACTTGACGTCTGCATCTTTTCGTGGGTTGAGAAACCTATTGCTTTGTAATTACGCCGCTGACATCTCGATCTCAGAGCATTGCCTATAATACTGGTCATTCAGTGGCTGGCTTTCTCAGAAGTTACTGGCTACCGTTTACTTTTTTCGCAGTTAGTTGCGTCGTCGCTGAATGAATCCGAATCCGTCGCTGAATTCGAATAATTTCAGACACTGTTTCCATCTACACCCATTCATTCCCAACATGAATTATCAACGAGATCACTTTGACTTGCGAACGAAGTCCTCAGTACCAAAAACGAAGAAAACAATTTTTGTTAATTCTCAAATCCAATTAATATAACTGAAAATAAATATAATCAATGAAGATAATTTAAACAGCCAGCGGGTCATTTTTGTCTCATTCCATTTTTCATTTGCTTATATCTGTTAGACTTTTTGGAGAACACTGTGTGTGTCTGACTTTTTCTCATTTTACAGATGTAGTGGCTAGAATTAGTTTAAACACAGGAAGAGTTTTCGTTTAGAAAAAGCGTGCACTACCTAAAACCACCATCGTGACAATTTTGTTCTATTGAAAATGTGCCGCTCCTTTCGTCCATCTGGATAATCAATGTGGAAATTCCTGTCCAAATTCTTCAATCTATACAGTGTACTTAGATTATCAAGGTTCCCTGAAAAAATGAGGTGTTACCATTTTAATTTTCCCTTTTTCTCTTCTCCGAAAATTACTCTGCAGCAGGTGGGATTACAGGTGGGGAAAAGGCTTTTGCAGAATCACATTGGAAAACAAAAGCACGATGTCACGAAGATTCCGTTTTTGATTGCGGGAATGGAAGTGGAAGCACCTGACGTTACTAATTGGAGTGTTGTTTTGTGCAGGCGAGACCTCAGCAGGTAGGCGTGCTCTGCAAAAATTGTGTTCGAGAGAATATGGGACCGGCTCCTTACGACAAGCGTACAATTTGCCAGGCCGGATGGCCGGCAGTAGTACCGTAGCGATCTCGGACCGAAGGATCGCGGGTTTGAGTCCCGCCTCGGGCATGGTTGTATTGTGTTCGTCCTTTCACACCCCTATCATCATATCGTGTCATCCTCATAGTTACCATACCGTTACACGCAATAGTGGTTGCTAATGACCTAGTAGTTGATGCGACCTTAAATTTTTTAAAAATGCGTACAATTTATCCTGAACATATCTGGAGAGCGTGGAAACTGAAAATTGATGAAGCTATTTTAAAGTGTATTAAACTTGCACAGATGTCGAAGTTCGCAGTCTTCTTGAGAATGATCAATGATCTGTATCTCTGGAAGAACTTGAAAGTTTTATTGCCATTCTATACATTCGTAATGCAACTGTGACGAAAAGGATAGAAGTAGATTTCGTGTGGGCGGAAAAATGGGGAATACCAACTATCAAGAATGTTATGGCTCGAAGCAGATTTAGGGATATTATGGGGTTTCTAACATTTGGCATTAGATCAACCAGGTCAGGAAGACCAAAGGGGAAAAAATTTGCCCTCATTTCGGTGGTATGCAACAGGATTATAGGAAATAGTCCGGCATGTGGTATGCCTGGCCCATTAATAACTGTGAATGAAGTTATTCCCGTCAAAATGTAAATGTAGAATTACACAGTTCATGGCACCCAAGTCGACACATCCAGACAGACATCTGTCTGAAAATATACCGAACAAAACCTGCAATGAGTGTACTGATTTTGTCATCCATGCATCTCGATTGCAAGTTGGCAGTGGCGAAAATGGCAAGCCTGATTGTCTAATTTTAAAATATCACGCAAAGTATGGTGTATATGCGGTCGATAAAATGGCGAGAAAATGTTCAGTGAAAACTGCGTCCAGGGCATGGGCAGGCATAAATGACTGGCTGACTTATTAGGTGCTTACCTGGAAGAAAATTTCTCGTCGTGATTTTCTGTTGTAACTGGAGAAGAAATTAATTGTGATTACTCACAAGGGACGCAAACTATTCTTCCCATTGCAATTCCTTATTATTTTTCAGACAGTGTTAAATGACACCGGTGTGAATTGCATAGACTACAGTGAATTGAAAAGCAAAAATGTCTGCACTGTATGAAAAAGTAAAACATGCAAAGGTAGGGTCACATGTGTATTTTGCGATTGTTGTTAAGTATAAAGAGCATATGTGATTACTGAAAAGCACAATTAGATTACCCGTGAAATACTTGTGTACGTACTCCCGTATTATCAACGCAGCACAATCAGCATGGTAAGCATATTAAATTGTTTAAATAAAATTTGTAGTAAAATTACGTAGGTATGCGACTTTCGGAAGATCTAGTGTTAATGCGTTTAGAGTCGAGAAATGAGATGAGTGATTGAGAGTTATGAGGCTTCATGCACAATCTAAAGGAAAAAATATTAAAGCTACTATTATTATGGATTGGCTACCGTATTTGTGTATTTTTTCTCTGTGCAGATTGGTATTTTTAATTGAAACATAACACGCTTATCAATGTACGCTGTACATCGCGCTTTCAAAATACGTAATTAATTAATTAACCAACGACATTAATTTTTAAAATATATGAAAAATATTTTGTTAATTTTTAAGTTTTCGAGTGGTCTTCATATTACGGGCCACAACTGCAATTCATAAACGCGTTGGAATTATTTTATGATTAAAACCGTTGAAAATTTAATATTGAATAAAACCTGTGATGAGAACCTGAGGGAAAACATGACTTAAGTAATGTATTTATGTCGTCTGTTATGCGTTTTGAAAAATGTTTTCTTTATTCTTAGGAAAGAACAAATCACACTGTAGTTAAAAAGAAAATGATTTAATATTTTAATAGGGCGAACTATTGACTCATTCACAAAGAAAAACAGAAAGGAAAAGGAAATATTCAGCACGGAATCACAGAATAAACTTTTCAAATCGACTATTTGTCTTGAATGCTAAGTCCTTTAGTTAGCCAGTAAATCATATCCTTTCATAGACGACTTATGTTTTGTTAACATGTTTCCGTTTCTTAGAAGTTTGCAACTCGCGTTTGAATGAATATACTAGTCTCTTGCATGACTAAGGTATTGAACACAGAAAACGGGAAGACTATCATTATTTATTCGATTGAAATTAATATTCTAATTCATATAACATACACATATTTTGAAAGAATTAATAATAAATGGACGTTCACATAACGAATCGCTTAACATTTTACTTTAGGAATATTACACATATTGGCCAATTTCTCCTCGGCATTATTTGTACTATTACGTAATATTACATATTGCATAATACTTTATTTATTATATGTATCTTCTTAGTGTTTCTTAGAACGTAGCCAGTCTCGTCATAAGTTAGTTGTATTCCAACGTTTAACAACACCTCTTACATTTTGTCCATATGCACAATTTTTATTAGCAATTTAAATTGGATTATATCAATATAATATCTCAATAAAATTTCACGCATATATATGAAAGTTAACGAATGTGCGATGATTACGTTATCCAATTAATTTATCGGCAAATAACTGTAGTATGTTGGCAATTGGAATTGGATAAAAAACTTCCAATAAAATAAAATACCAAGCGAGCACAATTTTCCAGTTTGTTTAATTCAATTATGCAACATTTGAGGTCGCTAAAAATTTCTGAAGTGACAAATTATTGTTGCATTTCCATCTCCCTATCGCTTCATTATTATCAAATTCCGTTTCACTAGATGATCATACTCGTATATTCAATTTCAATTCATTAATCATACATTTTCTTGCTAACTATGTCTAGTATTATGTGCAGACCCGCATTTGCCAACGATTATGCATATGATAAGGTTTTTTTCTCAAAGAGGTAAAAAAACACTGAACTATTATTAACTATGCCAACTTGATTGATGCAATTCTACTGAATGTGTACAAAAACGCGGTAGTATTTCAGAAAGTATAATTTTGCATAAAAATTGCTATATTTAATCAGAAAAATTCATCGAAATGAAGAAAACGATAACCTTTTGATTTCTCACATTAAACTGCAGACATTTTTAACGAAGACTGTAACACAATAGGAAAAAAGAAATCCGTAGCGATCATTCTCACGATCAAGACTGATTTGTGGTTACTAAGGTAGAAAAAATTCGACCACCAAGTGCTGTGCAAGTACTATGACACCATACAATACTGTGAGAAGACAATACAGATCTATTTTCATTTGATGCCGGCCGACAATTGCCAACAGACAATTGTACACAAGGCAGTAAAATGGATGGCATCACTCCAACAGTGAAAATAAGTACGTTAAGTGTATTTTTACTGTTTATGTTTATATAGTTCACACACATTCCTAGGGGTAGATGTATTTTTTAAAATTTTATATAGGATTAATTTACAAAGTTCAGTTATTTCATGAAACTCAATTGTATTGTAACGCTTGAAACTAAATTATTATAACCTAAACCTAATCTAAATTACAATTGACAAGGAGAACCACAACAACCTCTAAAAATCATTATCATTGCTTTGGGATTGGTTTTAAACATTCGCGAAACGTGTGAACTTCGAATTGCACGTTTTAGACTCATCGCATCTATTATTTTCCTTAACTATCTTTTCCATGTATATTGCAACGGAAGAGAGGAACTCGTGGTCCATAGGCGTCCAGTTTCTTCCTCCAGGTCTTGTTTGTGCCGCAGCCGCCAAAAAGAATCCCCACGGGTCCTGAAAGCGCTACTCTTCGCATACCGCGCGCTCCCGGCGCCAGGATGGCCCGTTGGCGCGGCTCGGCGCGGCGCGGCGAGCGCGCTTCTAGCACGTGCTCGGGTCGGCGCTGCTCTCGCAAGGGCCCGGGCCGGCCCGGCGCGGCGCTGCGCGGTGCGGCGCGGTGCGACGGAGGGGGAAGGGAAGGCGTCGGCCGCCGGCCAAGCATTTCCGGCGCGCTCCGACCCCCGCGAAGACACTGTGCTCTTTGTGGCCGGCCGCTGCCACCGGGGCCCCCGAAAGCCCGCGCTCCGAGGTGATGGCTAAGGTGGAAATGGCAACCAACAGACCAACACTTCAAAATTAAGATTCTCGATTACATGGAACTCAATGTCATACCCAACTGCCACCGGAACATACCCAATTACGGTTCACGTAAACGCATCTCAGCATGTCCATTTAATTTCGGGTTAGAAACTGTTCTAATCAAGACACTGGTGTATTATCGCATTTTTTCGAAGATAAGCCCCCTATTTTCGAAAGATTGGGAGGGAGGATTACCCATGGATATTGAAATGAAACGAAATATTTTTTTAATTGCCTTTTATTTTTCAAACTATATTTACAGTATTTTTACATCTGATATCCCGTCTACAATTTTCTCAGAACCTTTTGGCATTGAAAATTGCAGGAAATTAGCCGAAATTATTGAAACATTACTGCCACGAATAACTTATGTGGGGTTCCATACGAGTAATCCACTCGCCCCTCCCCCCGAAATATTCATCCAAAAACTGACGGGAGCTTACCATCTGTGAGAGAGAAAAAAGTGTTATAAAACAGTTATTAATGATATTAGTAGATATGAAAATCATAATGAAGCGATTCTATCAGTACCAAAGCTAGGCAATTTTGGGCCTGGGGCGATGCTGAAACGTGCCCCTCCGCGACAAAATTAAAAATGTTAAAGAGACAATATTTTATTTAAGAAAATAACAGAAAATACAACGTTTAAGCTAGAAAAAGGTTTGGAAATATATTTTAAATAGTAGTTTTAAGTAAAAGTTTTTACCGATCAAATAATGCAATTTCCGCGGTGAGCTCAAAATGCTAAAAAGTTTGTTGCGTTTAGTGTTTAATAAAATCACTTGTTGAATATATGAAATAATAAATATGAATTTCAGTTAAACCTATTTTAAACTTAGCAGCATTTGAGTCATTTCATATAATTCTCCTTATAAGTATCGTAAAGGCTATAATTAACTACTTAAGGTGTTGAGACAGCGAAATATTATTTAGATGATTGGGAGATAATTAGCAGAAACTGCGACGAGAAGTTTAATGCATCGCTTTCTGTTTTCTTATCAGACGAGAGAGTTCTGAAAAAAGCGACACATAATTGACAAAGATTATTATTACACGGGCAACTTTTCTTGAACGATGCATTGACGATTTCGGGTGAAGTGGGGGTATTAATCACAAAGTCGGCCACTAGAGTATTTTAAGTAATGCCAACGTCTGTGAAATGAAAGTCAAAACTGCATCTTGTGCTTAACTTTTTCGGGAGTTTTTGGTGACTCCCTTGAAGGACCTGGACCTGACTCAGCCATTTCTTTCGATATTGACAATACATGTGAACAGGGGTTCTGCACTATAAAAGCAACTGGCTTTGACTAGCTTCTGTTTCGCGCCAACGAAGTTTTAATGCTTGGAAGGTTGTCATCAGTGCCCGCAGCGAGCTTTTGCTTTCAACTGTTTATTAAACAAGGGAGGGGGATCAAGGTCATCGTTCAAGAAAAGTTGCGCGAGTAATACTTTGCCATAAGAATCAATGAGTATTGAAGAGATTGTCATGGTTACCTCTGTCTGGACGAAAATGAACGTTCTCCTTCCGAATTTCACGTCATTCGTGGTTTTTGTTTTTTTGCTCCGCGTCTGAGAGCGCTGGTTCAAAGAAACTACATATAACTGCGTGCTGCTAACGTACCACAAATTTTCAATGTGCTCAATAGGCGTATTGCTTAGCTTATCTGCACGATCGCCACGAAAATGTTCGCGGCTCCTCTGTCAAACAATGCGAGCTCATCGCGTCTGATATGAAAAAATTGGATTCCGGGAAATCTGACAAATTATAAAACTTTCGTCGCGGCCGCCGAGGAGGTGGCGCAATCTATTGATGAGTTTTAGTAACAGTTAAAAGCCGATTTCAAGGAGCTTTGTACAAAAATGATTTTTTTGTCAATTGTTAATGAATTCGTGTTGTTTTTGGCCAAATTTAAACGGTGGGAAACTAAAAGGAAATCTTGAAGGCGGGAAGTCTGAAATGTATGATCTTTTCTTCTTAAATGCCTTCAAAGAGTAGCGAAGCTGAGATATTCGAAGAGTGGCGCTAAATTTTGGCCACTCATGTACCAACATAAAGTAAAACGTTAATCGAAAAGTTTATGAAATATCAGACTGGTGTTCCGCGTCTTAAAAAATACGATAACGATTTTCACAAGATCTAATTTCTTTTTCAATTTCAAAGTTCTTTTTCAATCACTCCTATCATCGGCCCCATGACTTGCGAGGCCCCGATCTGCCCATGCCTCGCGCTGGCACTGGATAGTAGTCTCATCTAAGACGATTATAAGTTATTTTAATTTATATTAATGTAGACATCTATGCGTGTATGTATGTGCTTGGTGCGACAGCCCGTGAACGGGCTCAGGCCTACCGGCGACTTCCCTGCCTCGCGGCCATTGGTTAAGGCGGTACGTGTGGTTAATACGTAGACATCACCACGCCGTATTTCGGTCTTCTCAAAGCGAGAAGTGAATATTCTCATCGTCACACAGCAACATACACAGGAACATTGTAAGGAAAACGCACACTATAGTCTTGGCTCGACCGGGAATCGAACCCGGTGCTTGGAAGTGGAAAGCGAGCCCGCTGACCAAGAGCTAGCCACGAGCCAATATAGACATCTACGTGGGTTAATTGATCGAAGACGTGTTGCGATGCGGATATTGGGATTATTTCACTTGTTATCATTAGGGAGAGGAATTTTATGCCCTGATCTTAAAATATGCTTTAATGAGATGCATTTTTGACTTAGAAGTTCTAAAATATTCACTTTACAATGCAAATTAAAATAATTAAGAATTTTTCATTTCCTCTATAAACCTTTCTTGATAAAATTCACGAGATGCAAGATTGGAATGAAAAAATATATTATTGTGCAAACATAATATAATCAACCCTACCTCGCGAGAGGAATAATTGAAGTAAATATTCACCTTTGTGAAGTTCATGGCATATCTTGTATTTCTTGTGACTGGTTTAGAAACTATGTTATGTAGAAATATCCTATTTTGGTACAAGTACTGTATCATCTATAGAAAGTAAAAATCACAAACTGTGACAAGTTCTTTCGAATCGCTCACAAATAAAGAGGTTTCATGAAAATATGTTTAACAGAGAAGTCTCAATTTTAACTGAATATGCAAAATATGTGCCTATTGTAGCGTCACGGCTATGCAGCAGCTCAGAACTGAAGCGCAAGGTATACGGTTGGGGGGTCTAAAAATAGCCGCCCGAACAAATGGCTGGACTTTACAAAAGGCATGGGACCGCGTGCACGACAACGCCAGATAATGTCTCTATCCAGCGCGTGGGGGGAGGGGGGGCGGAAAAGACATGTGACTCGCGCCTATATAACGTCGCGTCGCGATGGCGCGGGAGGGTAACAACTCTGGTTTCGTCGCGGCGAGTACACAAAACTTTGTCCGTCCAGGCTGGTGCGGAGTGCCGTTGGTACATGGTGGTTCGACGTGTTCGGGCCAGGCGACATGTTCCTTGAACATAGTCAGGCAGGTAGTCGATCTGCCGGGGCACACCAGGTGCCAATTTGCGAGGTGGCCAAGCAGGCCTGTCGCAGGCTTCGCCGCAAGGCGCATGTAGAGAGAGGGGGGCTGCAGTGGTAGCTCTGGCAAACCGCCTTAGAGTGAGGTTTTGTAAATATGTACATCTTGTGAATAACCTTGTATGTACTCACTCGTATCTGTTTTCCTTGTGGCGTAGATCTCTACTCACGACGTTACACTATAACTACACAAATATGCACCAGCATGAAAATTGGCCAAATGTGCACAAATATGTACTAACATATTAATCTATATTGTGACCGCTCAGTGAGATTTGGTGACACTTTTCAAAGAACTCTACTTCTCATTTACGGAAACATCATTTTTAATATTTATAACAAGAAGTACTTTCTTTCAAATGAATTTAATAATAAATACGTTTATCTTCAAACAATGCTTTTTTTAAGCCCACAAAAACGTGTTACAATTAAGTTATAATGCAACAAGTGCTATTTTGAATTATTTCTGAGCACTAGTTGAAACTCCTTAACTTTATATCAATGCACTACAAAATATACCGTCACTAAACCTACCGTAGGTAGTTACGTTTGTCTTTCAATTGATCAATGCATGACGTTATTTCAAACCATTTAAACTTGAATTACCAGCAGAAATACTCCGATGTTATTGCATAAAAATAGGAATTTTAATCCGTACGCCGCGCCAGCATTTTACGAACTCAGTAACTCGTACAGTTTCGCGAATTAGTCTCCGATATGTTTACAGTCAAACCGTAACAAGCGGAAAACTCAACTAGCAAAATTGAAACAGTTTTTCGTTTTGTGTGTGCAGAACAATTTAACAGTAAAAAATAAAAAAGTATGCAAAAACACGAGCAGTAGAATACATTCAAATTAAAACATAACTGGTAACATCTACTAATGAACAAATTGACTTCTAAATAACTGAATGTTTATGGTTTCATTAATAGCATCCCCTTTCGTAAATTCGAGCAAAAAATGCTTAATTCTGAAATCGAAGGAAAAGAATGCAAATTCTTCATTTGGAGAAAATTAGAATGAACAAATCGCTTCTTTAAAAAAAATATGTTCATCCACAAAAATAATTAAAACCAATTTCTTCAACAAAAAATTAATTGTTCTGTGCTATCCAATTGTGGCGTCATATCTGTCGCCAGTACAAACGTACCCAAACGTAGCCATGTGGACAACCCTGGCGGAAGTGACGCGGGGCTGCACATAGGAATGCGGGTCGTGGGTGCAGGTTTGGAAACCCCGGCGGTCACTGCGGGTGACGCGCTTCCGTCAACCTGCCACAGGCTATATAAGCAGAAACCGATTTGAAAGCAGCCTTCTATTCTTGACTCTTCAGAGGTGAGCGCGTCGGTAGGGCGTCGTGAGGGTTGTGCGCGGCGTCGCATGGTAATGCATAGGCTACCGAGGCGGGGAATCGAAGCCGGCGTGCTACGTCGTGACAGCAGGTGCGGCATACTCATATGTATGTTCGCGTAAGGTACTGGTGCATCACACCGGGGATGGTAATTAATTATCGGGCCAGCGGTGGTGGTAACCAGGGAAAGTTCCTTCTTGTAACGGTTAACTTCAATTGTAAATATTGTATATAGTGTTTTGGTGTTGGAGTATCTTTCTTCTATTAAATGCTAAATATTTACAAGCCGTTCACGTCTGTATTTATTTGCCCCGGCAAAGACGCCACAGACGTAGGAGGAATAGAATGGTGGCAGCGGTTAAAGAACTACCACGCACGTAGAATAGTGCCAGCGGTTAAAGAACTACCACGCACGTAGAATAGTGCCAGCGGTTAACGAACTACCACGCACGTGTAGTGTAAGCAGCGGTTTAGGAACTACCACGCACGTGTAGTGTATGCAGCGGATCACGAACTACCACGTAGGTGTAAAATGGTGGCAGCAGTTCAAGAATTACCACGTAGTATAGCGTAGGTAGCGGTTCAAGTACGCAGTTTATGGTTAGTAAACGACCACGCAGTTGTGTATGTGCGGTGTTTGTCTGTGGTAGGCAGCATCACACGGAGGCACGCCAGGACCGGCAGGTAGAATAATTACGCCAGTAAGGGGCTTCATCCGTCCATGGGTAATTAGTGAGCGTAGGAGGAATAGAATTCTGCGTTTCACGTGCAAGGTTCGGTCGGCAGTGTAGCAACAGCTATAGAAACGAACAAAATACCCTGCAGGTAGGGCGCTTAGCACCAGCGGGACAGTCAGCCAGAACAGCGGATCGGCACGCGGAAGTGAAAGTAAATTTGGCCGCAGGTATTCGCCGGAGAAAGTTTAAATAGTGGGCGAGCGAGCAAAGCTCAGCCAGGGAACAGTTTCGACGTAAAAATATTCATAGTGCGCGAAATAAAGTAAAACACGAACGAAAACGTGCTAGTACATCGGCGGGGCGAAAACTTCAAGCAGAAGGACAGGAAGGAAGGAAGGACGGGAAGGAAGGACGAGTTGCAGCCAATCCATCCATCTCATCACGACATCCGCCAGCGCCGAACGTGCACGCATAAGCAGCAGGAGCAGCCACGTGCAAGCAGTGGAAGATAAGGGTAAGTGTGTTCTTTTGCAACGTAGGGCACTGTTTGAAAGCAATGGCGCATTTACTGAGATTTCGAAAGGAGGGAATGATCCGAATCGCCAGGGATTTAGGAATAGAATTAGATGGATCGGAAACGAATCCGATTTTAAAGAAATTAATAGTAGAGCATGAGGATTATTCCGTTGAATTAACGGAGGAATTGGGGCAACAGCACGAAAGAGATAGGAAGGATAGAATGCTAGCAGAGGAAAGAGATAGGAGGGATAGAATGCTGGCAGAGGAAAGAGAAAGGGAAGATAGGAGAATATTAGAAGAAAGGCAGGAGAGAGATAAAGAAAGGGAATACCAATTAGAACTTGCGAGAGCGCAGAATGCCCAGACGGGCGAAACAAATTCGGAGATTCGTTCGGAAGCGCGCTCGGAACACGCGAGAGAATATATTAGAATAGGCCAAATAATTGGTAGGTTTAAAGGAGAGCAGGACGATATCACCTCTTATCTGAGCGCGTTTGAAAGCCAGTGCAGGCAATTGAAAATCTGCGAAGAAGATTGGGTTGTAAATTTAATCGGATTACTTCCGCATAATGTTAACACCTGGCTTACTTTAGACGAACAGGAAGAAGCGTTAGATTATGCGGAGCTGAAATTGAAATTATTAGAACTGTACCGGTTTGATGCCGAGAAATTCCGGCAACTATTTAGGAAACATACCAAAAACGGAGCGACTTGGAGCATATTCGCGAGGGAATTGTTAAACTATGCCAGAGAGTGGGTAGCGGGACTTAAAATAAACACATTCGAGGGTTTATTGAATTTGATCGTAGCCGATCAAATGAAGCATAAAGTTCCAGGGGATATGCGGGAACATTTTGTGGATAAATGGGCCGAATTTGCGAATCCGCTTGAGTTCGCGAAAAGATTAGATGCGTACGAGAATGCGCGGCAAGGGTGGAAGAAGCCACAGTTACCATCTTTCCGGCCGGAAAGAACATTCCGGAAAGAACAAGGAAACAACAGGGCACCTGTTGCTCCTCACGTGGCCCCCAAGTCGGCAGGAAGTACTAATGGATTAGAGAAACATAGCGCGAAGAAGGAATTCGAGGCACCGTATGTCCGCAAGTGTTACGAATGTCAGTCGACAACGCACTTGGTTAAGAACTGTCCGCGGAAACAGGGCAATCAAGTAAATCACGTGTGTGAACCCGAGGCAAAGGAATTCCTGAGGCAGCACATTGTGACAGGGACCGTGAATGAGCAGCCGACTGAGATCTTAAGAGACACGGGCGCGTCATTTGATCTTGTATCCGCAAATTTAGTCACAGATCGTGATTATACGGGCGAATCGGTCTGGATCAAACAGCCGCTTCATTCGACTGCCATTAATTTGCCGGTGGCGGAAATTCGCCTAAATTCGGAATTAGGTAATGTAATCACTAGGGCCGCTATAGTGCCGAAGGAGAATCAACTTAGTTATTATCTATTAAGTAACAGAACGTATCGACTTCTGCAGGATAGTAAACAGGCCTTTGTAGAAGAACAAACTGTGAACATGGGTATGACGCGCAGTAAGGCTACGGCAGAAGGCAGAACAAAGGCAGATGATTCGGGGAACTCGCAGGTAAAATTGCCGGAGGCGGCGGGCGACCGGACAGAAAACCCGGGCGAAGACGAGCATGAGCCGTCGGAGGAATTCCCGGAATTCGGTCTATTAGCAGACGGAGAAGAATCAGAACGGGCTGTGCCGATCGCGGAAATGTTGAAGGAAAATACGGAAAAATTCAGCGCGGCGCAGAAGGGAGATGAGAGCGTAAATACTTTGGTTGAAAAGTATAAGGATGTAGGAACAGAATCGGAAAGAGAAACATATTTTGATAAGAATTCATTATTATTTAAGGAACCAGAACAGATAGGTGAATTTATGGAGGACGGAATAGAGAAATACGCCTTAAAATTAGAACCGGAGGAATTCGATGTAGAGGCAATGCTCGCAGGCACAGAAATGGAGCCGGAAGGAAGTGAAAGGCTGAGAGAACTTGTAATTGAGTTTAGGGACATCTTTTCCGATAGGCCAGGGCTCACTAAAAATGTTCAGATGGACATCGAGTTGCTGGACGAAAATGCAAGGGTGAGGAGCGCTCCGTATCGCACGTCACATCGCCAAACAAAAATCCTCCAGGAAGAAATCGCGAAAATGCTAAGGGATGGTATCATCGAGCCTTCAGATTCGGATTTCACATCCCCTATGATTTTGGTGGAAGCACCCGGAAAAAAACCCAGGCCATGTATTGATTACCGCAAGTTAAATCAGGTTATTCGTACTGAATATTTTCCGCTTCCGAGTTTAGCCGAGCGAATTGAAACAGTTGCGAGGGCCAAAATCATAACCACAACTGACTTATGTAAAGGATTTTGGCAGATCCAAATGAGCGAGCGCGCTCAACGGTATGCCACCTTTACGACAAAATTCGGGTCTTATAAACCCCTCAGGATGCCTTTCGGCATCAAAAATGCACCATATGTTTGCAGTAAGCTTATGGAGGCATTACTGAAAGATTGCGCGGAGTTCGCCGTCCCATATATGGATGACATTGCAATCTTTAGCGACAACTGGGATGATCACTGCAAACATCTCAGAATCGTATTCCAAAAGTTACGTGAGGCCAATTTACGCGTGCAACCGGCGAAATGTAAGTTCGCTAGGAAATCGGTTACGTTCTTAGGATACGAGATTGGTAGTGGTCTGATGAGACCAACTGAAGCCAAAGTGCAAGTAATAAAGGAATATCCACGGCCTACGACAAAAAGGGAAATCCGGAAATTTATAGGTCTGATATCATATTATAAACGGTTCATCAGAAATTTCTCGGAGAAATCAGCGGCGCTCACTGATCTATTGAGGGGAACACATAGGCAAGGCAAAATCCGGTGGTCGGAAGAGTGCGAAAACTCGTTTATACAGCTTCGTGACGCACTGTGTCAGGGGGCAGTCACACATGCACCTGATTTTAGTAAGCCATTTTTACTGCAATGTGATGCGGCACTTAGGGGAGCAGCCATTGTGTTATCACAGTTAGATCAGGAAGGGAATGAAAATCCGATTCTTTTTCTCAGTAAAAAATTCTCAGACGGGGAATTAAAATGGAGCACCACGGAGAAAGAGTGTGCTGCTTTAATTTGGGGTTTAGGGAAGTTGCGTTACTATTTAGACGGTAATGTTTTGCTAAAGATAGAAACGGATCATAACCCGTTAGTCTGGTTACAACAGAATGCTGGGAATAATCCTAGATTGCTTAGGTGGTCGCTGGCGATTCAGCATTACAACATTATCATAAGCCATAGGAAAGGGATATTAAATGTAAATGCGGACATTCTCAGTAGGGTGTTTGAAAATGAGCGCCAGACAGTGTCCGAAGTTGCAGAGGGGCACACTGCACCCGGCAATGCCGATACGTGTGCGCCGAAAACACTGGAACACAGTGCAAAACAAATAGTGCAAGAAGAATGATGTATAAGTGAATGTGATGTTTGTTGTGTTGTGTCAAGATTGAGTAAACTTTTCCCAAGAAACCTACGAAAGAATAGTTTCCAGCAAATATCATGAACTTTTGTATTCATTTATATTCATTCTGGCAAGAAGAAAAACTTTGTACAATCCTTCAAGAAAGAAATGTAGAAATTGTTTATTTGTTTCATTTTAAGTGTATCACTGTATGTGGTTTTAAATGTAAAACAGGATAAATGTTAGTTTATTGTTGTTGTTTTTTTTTGTGCATTTATCAATGTATAGGGTTTTGTCATTCAGTATGTCAGTTTGTGTGTATAGAACTGTATATGATTTTGAATGGTTGATGTAATGTTGTGGCTATATTGGTGATATTGTATGTGTCATTTTGGTAGTGGGTGTATTGTACAAAAATTAATTTAATTTAAGAATTTGGTTGTAAAAGGGAAAGGAACATACTATGGTTATTAGAGGTTACCACACCAGGCTGAAAAATCTTAACAATGCATAAGAGGAACCGACCGTACGGCAAGATTTTTAATATTTCAAATACAATGTACAATGTAGAGTAAAAATATGTCAATGGGGTAGGTTAGTAGGGACTTCTCTGTTTGTTTCTGTATCTGTATAATTAGCCAGGTCAGGCGCAGTTGTATATAATGTGAGCCGATCGGCCTAGGACTTTCACACTTGTGGAATTTTCCTTCTGTGTTGATTGCAACTGCGACGAAAATTCCCGGGGGGGGTATAGAGGAGTTTGTGGCGTCATATCTGTCGCCAGTACAAACGTACCCAAACGTAGCCATGTGGACAACCCTGGCGGAAGTGACGCGGGGCTGCACATAGGAATGCGGGTCGTGGGTGCAGGTTTGGAAACCCCGGCGGTCACTGCGGGTGACGCGCTTCCGTCAACCTGCCACAGGCTATATAAGCAGAAACCGATTTGAAAGCAGCCTTCTATTCTTGACTCTTCAGAGGTGAGCGCGTCGGTAGGGCGTCGTGAGGGTTGTGCGCGGCGTCGCATGGTAATGCATAGGCTACCGAGGCGGGGAATCGAAGCCGGCGTGCTACGTCGTGACAGCAGGTGCGGCATACTCATATGTATGTTCGCGTAAGGTACTGGTGCATCACACCGGGGATGGTAATTAATTATCGGGCCAGCGGTGGTGGTAACCAGGGAAAGTTCCTTCTTGTAACGGTTAACTTCAATTGTAAATATTGTATATAGTGTTTTGGTGTTGGAGTATCTTTCTTCTATTAAATGCTAAATATTTACAAGCCGTTCACGTCTGTATTTATTTGCCCCGGCAAAGACGCCACACAATTATGAAAAATATAAAGAAGTTTAATTTTTGTATGCAGTTCCAGTTCTCTAGTATGGCTATCCTTGATTCTCGAGCATGGACGAACCATTGAGTGTGCATTTGAAATAGTAGGGGAGACATTTTCTCAAATGGCCACTAATAAGTTAATATAACGATAACTTCATTTAACTTATTTATTTTGTTTTAATAGTTAGCATTATTATACTTACATGATCAGCTTCGTAATGTTTAGTTGTTTATTTTATTATTTATATTATATTCATGTCGTACAAATAATAACGAATTTATATCGTCAAGATTAAAATATTAACAACCAGCGGGGCAAAGTTATTATCAATGGAGGAACTATTATTGCCCCTTGTGTAGAACAGAATAGACAAATTCGCATTCTTAGTATCAGGGTCGAAATTTCAGTTATAGTCTCGTATTTCAGTTATAGTCTCTCTCTGAACGTCAGTTGACATCTTTATTCTTTTTAAAACAATGAAAATTGAACTTATCTAGCAAATTTTCATTAATACACATACACAGTCTTCTAAACAACTTCTCAAAAAACGATTCCACTCTCGATCTGACCGTCATTCAGTTTCCTTTGATTTCTTGTGATAAAAGACGTTTTAAAATGGCTCCTTGATTTGCTTCTGACAAGCAAGTGTGCCGTTCATCCACCTAAATAACATATTTTTTCTGTTTTCGAAGAATAAATTAAATAAACAGATAAACTGAATAACTTTATAGTGCATGTAACTTTATAGCAGCGTGTTTTTATTTCTTCAATCTACATATCCCTCAGCACCGCATTGCTATTTACGTAGTTGATAATACTTGAGTAATGAGGAGTGATGATACATTTTAGAGCACGTGGCACTTGTGATCTCTGTAAGATACTCGTGTTCATCTTCATTATGTAATCTGCCTCCTTATAAACAACTGTGAATGGAAGGCTTAACATCACGACACGGAGTCTGATTGTGACGCGTCAAATAAATCTTGTTACAATTCTTCATGCTGACGTGATGCAGCATCTGCACTCTGCAGAGATCGGATATACTTTCAGGATGCACAACTGCGAAGTTGAGAAACTCAACTTGAATTGCAGCGCTATCACAAGAAGACCAGAAGAAGTAGGTTAGCTGAAATAGTCCGGACCGTTCATGAAGTTTGCCGCAAACTGAAAATCTCGTTTAGACTATTCTTAAATTTCAGATGCAATATTATTGCAACCTAAGTCAACTTTGCACAAGCCACGACATCCTAGGACACTACTATCTCATTAAATGGCAAATCTGACATGCATAACTTTAAAATTAGTGTTTGCTACTTACGTGCATTACAGCTGAATGAAATAAACTTTCTTTTGCATATAAACAATAAAAAAAAACTACACATCACTCGTCTACCAAACGAGAAATTAATTTAGTTCCTTTTATGGTTGTAATGACATAATATCAAATAATGAGTTTTCTTTCTGTCTGTAGATATAACAACTTAGTTCGATTGTATCGCATGTAGTAGTGTTTCAAGATCGAAGATGATTGACTGTATTTGGCCTTTATTTTATAGAAAGAAAATTCAGTATTTTGGAAAGCAGATTTACATCAAAATAGTACAATATGTATGCAATATTCTAAAAGATACAATACATAAATAGCGACGTTTTGGAAACCATTATTTTCATCCTCATGGTGGAGTTCAAATGTCAAAAACAAGTAAATCCTATATTATTTAGTACCATCTTTATAAACGACCTTTCCTGCTGCATGAAATCGGTCATAAAAGGGCATTTTACGGCATACAAATGATGACGTACTAGATTTTACGTCACGAATGATTACTTCATCACACATTTAGCCAATCGCAGCGAGAGAATCGTGGGATGGTAGCGGTGAACAGAACAGCCGACCACCGTTTTCTCATTCAGATGTCAAATACCCGAGATGTCACGAGAAAGATTTTTCGCAATATTAAGTTTGGTTCTCTTATACATTTATAATGCCATTATACAAAAAATAGCTTATCGTCCGGATGCCCGAGATCGTTAAGGCAGAAGTATCGTATCGATCTCGAACTGAGAGATGGGGGTTAGAGTCCCGCCTCGAGCATGGTCGTATTTGTGTTCGTCCTTTCACCCCCTATCATCACCACAGCATGTCATGTCATCTTCATAGTTACCATAACGTTAAATATGGTCTGTAATGACCTAGTTGCTGATGCGACCTTAAATAAATAAAAAAAGAGCGTATGCAACTTGTTTATAATGTTGCTTTACTGCTTTCATACCAATTTAAAATCGTCTCCTCGCTCCTGATGTCGTTCGTTTTCAAAACATGTACTCGTGCAATAAAGCTTAACATTATAAACTACTTCTAAACAATGGACAGAACTAAAATAGAATTAAAAAATACCTAAGTTACTGTACGGAACAGACATTGATAAAAATCATTTGAAGCACCCAGTTAGAAAAGTATAGTATAGTATCCCCGTCAGTCGGCCAGTTCGTCCGTTGCAATACTAGAAGTTAAAACGTAGCCAAAATTTTCATCGATGTTGATGTTCCCAATGGACGTCGCTGATCAATTCAATTCATTTCAATGATGCTGTATCTTACGTGGTGAGACTCAGGCCACCACGTTTTATACTTCCTGACTCAGGCCATCAGGCCTTCTCTTCCGCCTGGCCACCCAAAGTTTGCTATTCGCCATCTAGCAGGGAAAGAAGGTATCCCTCGGGAACGAAACAGGCAATTTGAATTTAGCTCTGAGGCTTCATTTGCGACTGATTATCTTTTACTCTCGGTAATCATCAAAGAAAGGAGTACGAAGCATTTTTTGCTCTTGAAAATCCTGTTTCGATGTGTTTTTATGCCAAGAATTTAGGTTTAACGGTCCGATATGCTAACCCTAGCACCATCAGCATCAAACGTAGCTCACTACAAAGCGGAAGTGGAAGTAGCAGCCGTCGAAGTCGCAGCCCCTTGCATTTGAATAAGATATTTTGGTTTTGGGGGAAGACTTTACATCAAGCTTCAATGATATTTTCAAAATTTTTACCAAATTTGTTCAGAATTTTTCTTTTATTTTTTCCTCGGATAGAGAAAAGTACGCTTATAAAAATGGCTCATATCTCAATTTTCGCAGAATTCTTTGAAGTTTTGAGAATTACAGAAGTTTAATTTTTTGGTGTCTTCCTAGAACTACAATATTGAATTCACAAATTATTTGTTAATCTATTGTAAAATATTAGATCTTTAAATAATTTCATGTTCAATTTCTTGAAAATATGACTGATTTTTGCGGAATTTTGTGTGATAAAACTGCGATTTTAAAATCCAAATTTTCTAGAAAACGACTCCAATTTTTTCTTTAAATTTTTTGTATGGATAGATATAAATGCACTGAATGACATGTCATACAAGTTATTTTGATGTAATCGTTTAATTTTGAACAATTACGCGCATATTTACCTTCAGGTCGTATTATAATGTTACGTAACCTTTACAAATAACTCAAGAAAGTAGGTTTTGTTGAACGCCTACTAGTTACCTGTATGTTATTTACTCTCTTCTGATCTGTGTGCCCTACAACTCCCCTGGCCATATGTTCGCCGATAAGAGGAACTCGCTGGCAGGACTGGCATGACGGTTTCTCGGAAGTTTGTGGTTGGAGCTCAGCGGAAGGTGGTCATCACGTACTCTTGCAAAACACCCTTGACGCAGTTCTTCCTGCTGCAGACTATCAAGGTCGCGTCACTGGGGACTGCACTTTCACGACCAATGCGCTACAATTGCACCATTGCACTCTGCAGATTTATTTCGAGATACTTCTTTTTTTTATATTTTTTTTATTCCCGTTCGACTTTTGTCTTTCGGAGGTTTTGACGGGTACAATGTTACATACAATGACTTTTCTCGGCAATCCTCAGGCAAATGCGGGTCTCGGAATACCCCTTCACTATTTTTTAAAAAAAATTCATATTTGCATATCTTCACTAAGAGAAGTTTGCATTTGTGGTTTAGAGGAGGAGGGAGTGTGCTTGTGGGAAACGGGGGCAAATAATTTTATGAAATAGGGTGGGCGAAAGAGATCTTTGGGGAATCTGGATCTAATGCGTGATGGATAATGTGCGTTTTGGCCGAGATTGAATATTGGAGTGTTGGGGCATGCTGGGAGGAGAGAATAATATGTTCAGAGGTTTGGAGATGAATTCTAGATACTTCTTGAATACGGGGATTTCTTGTTTGTGACTAACGAGCTTGCGACATGTTGAGGAATGATAATAAATGAGTAATAAATTGTTAATGTTGAAGACTGAAAGGCCATTTTATTAAATGAATTAAAAAAAATTAAGACTGTTGACCTTAGAGTGCGAAAATTTTCATATCCGTATCTGTCTTTATGGCGTTCAAGAAAAAATGGCAGGTGACGTAGGAAACGTGTATTAAAACATTATCCATATGCAGTACGTTTGGTTTTTCATTTTACCTTATTATTTCTGCTTCATTCCTCCAAAACAAAGGCAATGATAAAAACGAGTGGAACTGCAGTGTCAGATTTGAAACGCGCGCGCGAATAATCACTAGGCGGCGGCAACCGTCCTTTTGAAATTATTCTGTGGTGGCCGTCCACGTAATTATGACGGCTCTTATTGGCGAGTTTAACTAAAGAGAGAGTTCACTTATTTAAGTTGTTTAGGAACACAAAATTTAGTTGTTGGCAAAAACAACATCTTTTTGAGTGTGTGGGGAATTTGAAACAATTTTCAGAAACGATTATTCATTTGTTTGAAATGCTGCGGGAAAACTGAGAGTTTTTGGAAGAAAGTCATTGGGAGAAATTTTTGCGGGGGCCCTTGCAAAATGGAAAAAACTTTGGCGTCTTCCTAGAACGATAATTATGAACAAAAAGTTTTTTTAATGAAATGTGTTCATCAAAAACAGATCTTTAAGCGAGGTCATTTCCATATTTTCAAAAATGTGTATGTTTTGCGAAATGTGTAAAACAGGGAATTTTTAAATTTCATACAATTCTTTTCTCAGAAACGGATCCATTTTTTTTCTTTAAATTGGTTTCACGTATGTAGCAAAGACCAGTAAAGAAAGTGGTGCTGGTTCCATATTCCACACATCCTGTATTTTCGAATATTAAAAAAAAATGGAGAGGGTAAATTCGATTCCCGCGATTCGTTTAGAGGCAATATTACTCCAATAGTAATGTAATTTGAAAGCAGTGCTGCCAGGCTATGGGTTTTATCCCTAAATTTAGTTTTTTGGGGATTTTCAGTGGAATTTTAATGGGCAAATTTATTAGGATTTGTTGGGGGGAGGTTCATTGAGTTTTCTAATTGTTAATTTCATTAAAAAGTCTATTGTTTATCACAAAATCCAAACGTAGTTTCCTATGATTATTGCAGGTAAATTTATGCAAATATAACTACGTATAATGAAAACACTTACAGGTCTGTAATTTGAATGAATTCTCTTGTTTAAAATTGAGCGGTTATTTTTCACAACCAATGATTGGGAGAAGAAGGCAAAACATTTGAAGAAAAGCAACGAATCACAGCAATAAACAATGAAAATAACGATGTCGGTTGAAGAAAACTTTTTCAAAGAATAATCACCATCTCTTTTTCAGTCTTTGCAATAAAATAAGGCCAAGATACGTCTGAAGTTTCATACCTCGTAGACAGTGTGAAACTCCTTAAAACAAAACTATAATGTGTGTGTATAGATGCACATGACGTTTTGGTGGTTTTCACAGCGCTTTGTAGTGGGAAATGATTAAAACTCAATACTATTTAAACGGTGGAGACTGTCAATCGAATTTTGAAAAGAAAGATTAAGTTTAATATTATTTAATGATTACATTTAGTAGAGCTAGATGTGAAAACGAATAGATAATTTTGCTTTGCATGGGAACGAATAATTCGTGTAAAAGCGAGTTGTTTTGATCAATATAATAATATATTTAATTGTTATATTCTTTTATCCATTTTCATTTTGTTGCCAGCGTTATCAAGAATGCTGATTGGCAAACTATAAATCTCGTACGAATTAGCGGTCATTATTGGTTGTTGCAATCTATTGTTGCAACGCCCCGCTCTAGATGTCAACGACGGCCGCCATTAGGTTTGCGATAATATAAACTAATAATTCCATTTAAAACAATTAACAATATCGCGAGAAAGTAGTAGCACCACCAGTTTCCCAGTGTGGGTTGTGGATTTCTTCCTTGGCGTTCGGAACGGATTTTATCGAGGTGCGCGCCGCGCGGACCTCGGCTGTCGCGGCGAGAGGAGTAACTGAAGAGCGACTGTCGAGTTAGCTTCCGGCGCGCGGGGCGGCGTCGGCTTTCAGTTGTTCTGGAGTGTTTGCACGGCATTAATTCAGCGCCGCGGGGAAAGCGGCCGCTTAGTCCTCAAGACAATGGAAGCGCTCCGGCCTTAAGGGCACGAATCGCTCGCCACGCTTTATGCAAATACACTCTACCCACATTTTAAGTGCACTTCGACCATAAACGTGCGTCTATTTTTAGATATCACAATGCATGTAGAACACGTCGGAATTGTCGCCAATTCTCAAAGAGAGTGGATACACACTCGATCTTTTGAAAGGAATGGCTAAATTTAGAAACCAAGCTAGTCAGTGAACTGGAACCCTTCAGTTGGGATAAGAAGTCTCCTAAAGTGGTGCAGTAAGTCAAAAACATTGCGTCAATTTTGTTGAAAGTTCTGCCAGAGGCGGCATTTATTCCTAGTTTACAACTTTAGAACCCATTATATATTAATACGTTCTTCCCGTAGTAGTTATTAACGACCAGTGATGTGAATAGACTTGAAACCACTTCATTTCGTTTGAAGTCTCCTAAAGTTCATTTCAGAAGCGTACGAAATAATAGACAATAACAGAATATATCTTTATACAATTTTTATTACCATGTTAAATGAACAGAAAATCTTATGAACAATAAAATAGTTTTGCTTTCATATCTTTGGAGAGGAACCGACTTTACAGTTTTCTTCATTAATGGTGTAGTTTTATTACTTATTAGAAACAAGAATTCTCCGAAGCTTTTAAGCATTCACTACTTAGGAACTTACATTACACATTTACGGATATTTATATTCTCACAATGGTTGGTGATATTTTAAAAACCTAACTAATCCATTCATTCATTCGTTCATTCATTACGTGGCAACTCCGAGCCCAGAAATAACTGGCGATTAAAATACCAATTGTTGAATATCGTTGATAAGTGCAAATATTGCGACATTATCACAATTCTTTAATCTGAACTACTGAAAGGTCGGTATGTTAAAAGAGAGTAGACACAGCTTTTACGTATTCCAAACTTGTTTTATTTTTGATGAATAGATAGTCGATACAGAAAGATTGGTTTCAAAATTGACACTTGTTTAGGAACTATATAAATAGCTACACTGTTGTTACACGTTTTGACGTTCTACATCACAAGTGTGAAAGAAAGAGAACGTCTTTAAATTCACAATGTAGTTGTTATGTTGAGGTTTCCATTATAATACATATGAATAAATTTATATTATGTGTGACATACCGTATATCTTTGACATTTGAGCAATACCCTCCTTTAATGATCTTACTTGCGCTCCCAAATACAATATTTTATCTACACTCTACATCAATGCAACTGAAAAGTAATTCGCACTATATAAATTTGTTATGTCTTACTTGCAATATATTCAGCTCCGTTT
>JAZDUA010000375.1:1402500-1412500 GCA_038098605.1 Gryllus longicercus | reverse complement strand
CTCTCACACACACACATTCTCTCTCTCACACACACACATTCTCTCTCTCACACACACACACATTCTCTCTCTCACACACACACATTCTCTCTCTCACACACACACATTCTCTCTCTCACACACACACATTATTTTTCTCTCTTTCTAACGCTATCTTCCAAGAAAACCTTTTCAATTTATAGGATTGAAAAAAAAATATTAATAATATTTTCTCAATTATCAACCAAAGGAAACTTCTGAAGACCATAGATTTGAATTTAAACTTTACTTGTAGAGAATAGCCGTTTTGAACCACTGCAGAACATGGAATCCCGCTCTTCCGCTTCATTCAGAAGTACAATTGAGGCATGAATAGAGTAACTGCATGAACGTTCTCATGCCAGCAAGTACAATTGGAGGCGTACTGAAGCACACAGAAAAGCTTCTTCTCGAACACAACACGTGTACTAGAGAATACCAATATTCTGCAAACGTATTGTGCATACTATAATAAACAAATACAATACATTTTATAGTTTCTCAGAAACGGCTTCAATTTTTTTCTTTAAATTTCCTGCAACAATGGAGTAAAATACACTTATACAGATGTCATAAGTCCTATTTTCATGGTTAACTCTGAATTTTTTTAATTTTAGAATTTTCGCGCAATATTGCATCCAATATTTGCAATTTTAAAAAACTTTCTCAAAAACGTCTCCAAATTTCTTCTGTTAACTTTTGGTATGAATTATGCTAAACGCCCTCTTTGAAACGACATAGAAGCCATACTGTTATCTTCTTTTGTAAATGTTATTTATTTGATTTGTCTCTCACGTCTTTAATATTTACATTAGCGGCAATTCGTTCCCATTATAATATTTATGAGTACATGTGGTTTAAATAATGTCATACAAAGCTTCTCGAAAAGTTTTCTTTCAAAACTAGCTCAAAATTTCGCATTTGCAGAAACGCGCAATCGCCATTTTTTCAAAAACGTCTTCAAATTTTTTCTTCAAGCTTTTGGACAGCATAGTTCTAATTGCGCTCTTTACTATTGGGTAAAGTTCATTTCGTTATTTTTTTTTCGAAAATGACAACTTTTTTGATAATATCGCACACCGATAATATGCACATTTCCAGTATTTTGTAAGCATTATAGTATTTGTGAGTTAAAGTGATTCAAATTACTTTAAATGAAGTTTTTCGAAAACTCAATAGTTTTGTCTGAAAACTAGCTCGAAATTCCGCATTTTCAGAAGTGCTCAAACGCCATTTTCTTAAAAACGCCTCCATTTTTTTTTCAAAATTTTTCAAACATAGTGCTAATTGAACTGTTTAATCCATGTAAAGATCATTTCGTGCTTTCTTGTTTTCGTTTTTTTGAAAATTACACAAATGTGATTTATTTGAAAGATCTCTCACGCCGTTAATGTGGAAATTTCCAACGATTTGTAAACACTGTTGTGCATGTGAGTTAAAGTACTTAAAATGACTTTAAAGATTTTTGAAAACTCAAAAATTTTCCGTGAAAAAGAGCTTCAAATTTCGAACTTACTGTAGCGCTTAAGCACCATTATCTTAAAAACCAATCCAAATATTTCGAGTAAGCAAGCAAGAGTAATCTCTCGATCATCCAGAGATTTCAATCCAAGACCCTAAGAATGATCGCGGCAGCACCATGGTTCATCACAAATGCAGCACTGCACAAGGACTTAAAAATGCCCACTGTCTTGGAAAGAATAGAATTTATCAGCTCAAACTATCTCCAGCGCCTTGAAAACCATCCAAACCACCTAGCCCTCAACATCCTAGACAATAGTGCAGATATCCATCGACTAACCAGAACCTCACCCCTACAACTCCCATATAGATTCTCAACAAATAACTGAAACATTACCCTCAGCTAATAAACTATCCCACTTGCAGCCAACCCAAAATAATACTTGCTTTTTGTTATAGTATGAAGAAGTAGATTAAGAGTACCGATGGGATACCTTCACTGGAAATCAATCATTGTCATAACAATTCTACAACATCATATTTACTTATTATTTTGTAAAAAAATAGATTGTAAATATTTTGTTATGAATAAAAAAAGTATTTCGAAGTAAATTGCCATTTAGAACGAGGTTTTACTGCCCTTTTGTATTCTTAAAATAATATTTCCATTCTAGGAAACTGAAAAATTAAGAAAATCTCAAAAAATGTACATTGGGCGGTAATGGATGCCAGCAGGCAAGAGTATATGACAACTTCAAATACCTAGCCGAGACCAAAGGAAATAGAAAACGTATACGGGAAAGTGAGTGCCATTCTGTGGCACCGCTAATTTACCTCTAAAGTGGCTGTGGAATCCTTTATATTTTTATTTAAATTTGTCTTGTTAGTAAGTGAATTAAGAATAATTACTTTTAAGTTCTCACGGACAGCATGTTTTTTAATATTATTCAATATTTTCGAAACATACGGTAAGTTCAAGCAAACAATATCATTACGTAAGTTATGCGAATCTGAATAAGAAGATGTAGTTTTATTATGTAAAATTAGCATCCTATTCTTTATAAATTTATTTATAAAATGAATAGAATAATTATTCTCAGTTAAAATTTGAGTAAGTATAGGTTATTACTATGAAATTCAAAATGTGACAATTTTATAGCTATGTGTACCATGTTATAAAATATACTTATTTTATGGTTAAACGGATGTATCGAAAAATAATTTACCATTCAATTTGCAGCTCATTCTTTTTGAAACCAGGTGATTTTTAAATTGTATCGCATGACTTTAACGTCTAGAAAATTGATAGTTTTATTAATTTCTGTTTCTAAAGTAAACTAAATGGAATATGTTAGTCTACATGACAAAGTCCGGCCCGGAGTTCGAATCCTGGCCTCCCGACTGCGCAGTCAGCGCGCTACGCACTGAGCTACTTCGCTCGGTAATAATAATAATAATAATAATAATAATAATAATAATAATAATAATAATAATAATAATAATAATAATAATATTGTATATATCAATATGTACTATTGACTGCACTCCTCCAAATAATTATTACAAATTTGTAGTATTTTTAATATTAAGTTAATAGCCATTGTTTCGATGTGCCTGAACTGGTTAACAAATTCAATAATTGGAATCGGCAAGTCCACAGATCATAGCCGCCCTCCGTTGATATTCCCTGTTCAACGACTCGTTTGATCTGACATCGCCTTCGATCTCAAGAGAAAAAGTAAATGTTGGTTTTATCACCTCGTCGGAATTCGGGACCTCTTTTTCCTCGATTATAAAAAAAGTTAACTCTTAAATGGTTTCCACTTCACAGACGAGAGTAAACCGCTGCATTACACTTCGAAACAGACTTATAAATGAAGTGGCGCATAAAATAAACATCCAAAATAAGCGATTCTGAAATAAATCTAAGCCAATCAAACTCCACGTACGAAGAAATTAACACCAATAACGGCCAGAAATAACATAACTAGCCTTTAAAAGTGACTTCATATTTTTAAAATATCTAATGACAAAATATGAGAAACTTGTCGTTTACTTATGATGTTAACAATGCCAAATGAGTAAGTCTTCCTAAAATTATTTTCACAAAAACTACAGAAAAAGTTGTCATTTCGGACACAATAAAACCAAACAAACGTACATTTTCATAAGATTCTTTGTCTACCTTCACTTATAATTCACCGAGAATATATAAAATTCCACAAAAAGAATATACTTCAGTTCAATTATTTTATTTTTTGACAGATTTATTTTAAGTTATTTAATGAGTTACGTTTGGGGCGGGAATCCCCGATAATAAAAAAATATAAATCCTTTTTTATTGAGAAAGAAAGTGAGGAAGGCCGAATATTTCCAGATGGGAGCAAGCAAGCGAGAAGTGAGGCGGGACAGGGAGGAGTGGTGATACAATAGAATAGAAATACGTTCCACCGCAGAGCAGGAATATATGGCATTCCTCCTTCTGCCTAAAAACCTATTATGATACATACCCGTGCAACGCCGGGTATTCCAGCTTGTTAGAGTATAAAACCGGTTAATAATAGCAAGTGACAACATATCTGGAGCCCACTACCTTTCATTTACACCGGAAATCACGAAATTTAATTGAGCAGAATGCTAAAATTTGTTTCTAAACGGGGTACTTTGGCTATCGTTATCGTTAGGGAAGTCCTAATAGGAAGTTATATCTTGCTATACAAAGACGTTTTCCTTCGAATTAACTTGTATGCACGTTTCTGATATGTTATTGGATTAGAAATTACTGAAGTAGAGTTTTAATTAGTGTTCCTCTGTTTTTTCTACTTAATATTAGAAATGCTCAGGTAGTATGCTGGAAACATACACAACATGGAGAGTAAAGCTAGAGCGTCTCACGCGGAGTGTGTGCACTTTTTTCAGTGCAAGTGTTTTGCAGTAAACCGGCTCGTGCGAGCGGGGCTTCGCACTACACACAGTGGTTTGCACAACACAAGTGTAGCATCCCCACAATGACTTATGGTCCAGAATCCTAAGTTGACCATAAAAAAGTAAAAAAACAAAATCTCAAAACGAATTATCTCAGGGATATGGTGATGATAGGTAAGAAAGGCGAAAACAAAATACCTTAACAGGATTGAAATATTCACTGTCACAATATAATTGTACCCATTTTAATACACTTAAAAATAAAAAACGCCAAAAATGAGCAATAACAAAAATATAAAATTATACTGATACAACAAGAATGTAACAGCCTTTCAAAACACACTTATGTACACAATCTGAAATATACACTGTCCCTAAGGATCCCTCCTATATTTAACAAGGTCATCTAATTGGTTTTATGAAATTTAACTTGTGTGATAATTAAAATTACTCCTCATAAAATTCACCTTTTAACCATGTAATAAATTACACTGTTGTCTTGCAAATTGCAATTAATATTGAAATAGAGTATAAGCCTTGCTTTTATAAAGCGCAAAAAAAATATATTCACACACACTAAATTTACACACTCTACTATATATTTACATGAATTCAAAAATATATCGTACACGATTTTCCTTAAGAATGAAATTACTAACACATTAATTTCGTTTCATGTTAAGAATAATGATATGAAAAATTACTTCCAAGTTATTCTCTCAATCTAATATACAAGGTTTCCCCTTTCAAAATATACTAAATTCTATGTTTGAAATCCCAACTGGCCACCTGTTTACTGATTTTTCTCTCCTCCGAGTCTTCGAAAATATACACAGCCCGCCACATCACCTTGGCATAGCGTTGGCCGCAGATATCGGGATTCTCCATTCCACTGTATATTCGAAAAGAAATTTAGAAAGATCTGACTACAGAGGATTCTATCTGTCTCGAGAGCTTCACACTTGCAGTGAGCACTGGCGCGTAGAAAATACTTCAGTACGATTCAAAATTTCAGAAGAACGTAGTACCTTACTCTATGTGAATCCAAGGGGAGATTAGCGTGAGTGGTGAATACTTCTGTGAAGAATCCTAGAAGTGTGTGTGCCGCATCTCGTCTCGAATTTGACGTTTTGGGCGTTGTTACTTCCAATTTCGTGCTCGTGTGGCGTAATTGAGATTTTGTGATTCTCACTGGAAGTTGCCGACCACGATAACAGCAATACGCGGGCCAAGTGACATGCAGACATGTCTCTCTTACCACGTGGCGTCTCGAACACGTACGTATTTCAGAACTCCAGTAATTTATCAGCTCCGATGCAGTTTTATGGAAATACCAATTCCTTTACCATTTAATTAAGGTAGTTGGAATGATATTCAATTCAGGAAACAAGATAAAGAATTACATTAAACAAAAAAAGCTCAATGAGTTTTCTTGGTGTGGATTTACAACATATGGAAATTGATTCGAGATGCATAGTCTCTGCTGCTAGCGAATGCGTCTTGATCTCCTCGCCGACTCTCATAGAATGAGTGCCGTTCAACATTTGTTAATCGTTTAGGCGGCTGGTCTAGGTCGATCGAGATATCGTTGGAACCTACTACGATGTTTTCGTTACTGAAATTTGTGCCTGGGACGTCACTCGCTGCCTAGTAAGTTCTTATCTCGGTTTGGGTAAGAAGAGAAATATTTAACGTATACAATACGTAAGCAGTCACACTACAATGTTGGAGAAAATAAAAGTATGTGCTTGAAATTAATAGTTTTAAATTACAATATAAAATTAGAAACATTGTAATGTTTTTCATTTAATGCAAAATTAATTTGAATATTCTTTGACCGATGCGTGTATGTTATTTGCACAAAATAATATTTTTATTGAATCTATAATTACAAACTGTACATTAACGCAGCAAAATTAATTAATAATGCAAAATTACGATATTCATTACTCTATTCATTTATTAATTTTTTTATTTTGTGTGAGAGCTAATATTTAAAATTTAATACTAACGCATATATTTTTTTCCAACCCATTTCCTTGTTTTCAGATGATATTATAATACCTTGCAGTATTTTGACCGGTGATTGAGTAACAAGCAAATTCCTTATTTTCTTAAACAACAACAACAAGAACAAACGACATAATTTTGTGTGATGAATTCAACGCGGAAAAGACCATTTAAAGATATATGAATGTCAAGATGTTTTTGCGGGGTTTGTTTTTTTCAACGCAGTGTTCATGTTCATAAGTGAAAATTAATTAATAATGCTTTTTGGAGGTTTTTCTTTAGAATTAGGTTATCTTTAGAATTTATTTTACACAACAGGCGACTTAAATGTAAGTTAGTATGATTGTAAATAGTTCACATCATGAGTACAAATTTGTGAAACCCAGATTATTTAGATTCGTAGATGTACAAAAGTGCTGTTCACATCTAAATTTCCAATAGGATTCAATTCGCCTGAAACAATTGAGCATTTAGTTTCCAGCTTTGAAGGAATTCTTTGCGAATGCGAAGGAGGCGACTGCCTCTCTTCCGCTGGGGCGCCTTATACTTAGTGTTGTTTTAGACCGAGAGAAGGATTCGTACGTGTAATTAGATAAAGGATTGAGGATAACGTTGTTCCGCAGGGCTGCATTTACGTATTCCTAGCGCGTCCAAGAAATTTCCTCCCTCTGCGCTGCTCCATTTGCACGCGGCCTCGTTGCGGGGGTGGGGGAGCTGGCAGCCTGCTCAGATAAAGCAGTGGACCAAAAATCTTGCGGATTAAAAGAAAAAAAAACAAAAAAACCGTTCACTCTGCTTCTTTAGAACAAAATCCCCAAAACAGCAGAGAATTGAACATATGTGCAAATCTGTTGGAAACAATTTTTGAACATTGGAAGAATATCGAGTGTGCGAGGAGGGCTACCAGAGTTAGATCAGTTTTAGCCATATGGAAACGCTATGATTGATGACATTTCAAAGAAGCAAAAATTGATTCAACAAGGGACAACAATGAAAAGGGTATTTTCAGCGGTCTTCTGAATCAAATTACTGATATCAACTTTATTTTGGATATTGGATTGATGTGTGATGCATTACTGGAATTATCTGAGTTTAATGAGGCTTTAAAGCATCAAAATATGACCTATTCTTTATCAATGAAAAAATGAAAATGACATAACGTTTTGAGTGCAGAAAATCAGCTCCATGCAGTTATTATACTAAAGCCAAAGAGGCAATGGAATTGTTTTAATTTTTTGTAGTATCTCTTCCCAAAAATAAAGGACAACTCAACAACGATCCTCTAAACCCTATCAAATTTTAAGAAGAATTGAAATAATACTGCTTGGAGAACATGGTCATGAGCTAATCACATCACCAAAAGTGATAGAAATAAAACACTGGGCCGAAATGTCCAATTGAATTATGGAGAAAATGAAATGAAAAGGCTTGCTACCATATTTAAATTGAATGGGAGACAATTAATTACAGAATTTCGAGAATATTATAATCAAAGACAATGCGGACAGCCTATTTGATGTTAAAAATGTAAGAAAATCAGTACTTGCTATTTCGTCCACCGAATGCGAGAGGGGATTCTCTCAAATAAATGTAATTGTAACAGCAATCAGAACACCTTTAAAAAAGAAACCGTATCTAGTTTATTATTTCTAAAAATTAATGGCCCTCCTCTTCGTCTATTTGATCCATCCAAATATGTAAATTACTGACTTCCTGGTCTGGACGTCATTAAGCTTTAGATACCAAACAGGAAAGAGGCAAGGAAAAAGAAAATATGTAGAAAGAATCAGTATAACAAAAATTGTTGGAATTGTGGAAACGTTTATAAAAATACTCACACTATCTTTACTTTTATTATAATTATAGTCAATTATTTTATTACACACGCAGAAATATCTACATCAGTAACTGCATCTTCCCCACACAGGTCAAGTACTACGAATATTTATTTCAAATCATCGTTAAATTTTGATTCGTAAATACGAAAGTAGGCTCAGACGTTGGGAGCACGTACTTGTAAACGTTTAAAAATAAAAAGGTTGTTCCTTTTAACTCCCCTCAACACTTTTAACACATAATTGGAAGTCGTTTCATCAACGTTAAGAGAGATCGACACCGCTGGAAGTAATGGTCACGCCAGTTAGGAAACAACGATCATTTTGTTAACATGTAAGAGTTCACAAATGTATGACGTTCTTGAAAGATAATATGAAAAAAGAAAGAAAAAAGAAAATATGAAAAAAAAACAACTTTACATTGCGCAACACATTTCTGTACTCTTGTGGTTTTATTTAGCTCAGAAAAGGACCCCATCTATATTAAATTTGGTGATTTCACAGGTATATGAAGGTCAGCCAAGGTGAACCATTTGTGGCAAGTTCTGTTCTTAGATTGAAACTAAAGGTGTTGAGTACCTTGGCAGATGGAATAATCCAATTAATGTCAATGCTGGTGGTTAATGAACAAGATCGCTGATATCTCCGCGGTTATTAAACTTCTTCTTTTCCTCGCCTAAAAGTCGAGAATTCAACCGAAAGCAATCAGAAATGCACGAATTATTTACATCGACGTGGCTTTTATAACGAATGCTGCTTTGCTGGTGATTACAGAAGACACCGATGTTTATCTGCTGTATTGAAACCTCGAATGCCGTAACTACTTCACTTACTTCTATTAAGCCAACATCAATTCACTAGCAGATCAGCATCACAAAAAAATAATTCAATGCGTTTTTCGGATATTCGGCTCCTTGAGCAGATCGAAAGGAAGGGGAGAGTATTATCTGAATTGAACTAAATGTATTCCTCATTCAGCAACGACACTTCATCAGCATAAAATAACACAGCAAAACAACACGATGCCTGTTTTTGATGTTCGGAACACTGTGCAGATCGAAGGGGGGGTATCTTCTGAATTAAAATATGGTTAAATACAACATCAAGTTGAGTTTTTTTAAAATATAAGAACCATTTATCTGCAGGACCATATGGATGCTTGGCCCACTGCGCACCTCGAGCGGGGGTTAGAGAAAGGGGAGGGGGAGGGGGAGGGGTGTGGGAAGGGCGCTGCGTGCTCGCGCGCGCCCTGGAGGCACGCGCCGCCCATTGCCTTTACGGCTGCGCGTGGCCGCCCTGTGCTCGCCTGGGGCGGGTGGGGGGGTGGGGGGGCTGCTAAGCGGAGGAACGGCGGCGAGGACGCAACCCGACGGTGGAGACAGCGGCGCAAGACGCGAGAACGGGGAGGAGGAGTCGATAAAACAGTTAATACAACGAAGAACGACGCAGTTGAACGAGGGTGTTTCAAGGAAAACGAGAATAATTGCGAAGGCGTAATAAGTGTAAATGTGTAATTGAATAAATTGTAATAGTGTAAATGAAAAAGCGAAGGGGCAAAGTATTGAAAGCTACTGGATCGGAGGATGGGTCAGGGAAGTAGAAGGCGAGATGTAATAATAAGCGACAATAATAATAGTAATAATACTTATAGTAATAATAATAGTAAAAATAATAATAATATTAATAATAATAAATAATAATACTAACATTAAAAATAAATAATAATAATAATAATAATAATAATAATAATA
>JAZDUA010000375.1:0-175000 GCA_038098605.1 Gryllus longicercus | reverse complement strand
TGCACTTGGCAAAAAAAAATCTCCTTTGAATATTATTTATATTACATTGTGCTCAATTGTCAAATGTACTAGTGAGCATTTAAAGTTTCATTGTTGCAAATGGTGCACTACTCCTGTAAGACAAGATTGTGCACAATTTGATTCTCAAATAGATAACTCGTTCTAATGAGAAAAAGAACTAATAACAAACAGTACCTTAGCATCAGGGCACGGAATTGTATTAAATTCTCCTGCTGAAGGTTGCAGAACAGGCACACTGGTCAGTGGTTGTGGTAGGCATACCAACGCTCCCAAAATTGAGGTAGCTTCAGTCCGAGGAGCCTGCACAGTAAACAATTAAGTTTATTATTAGTATTTTTTTTGTTTCTGTGTTCACTTACATGTTCAAGTTCCCTCTCCCTTATTAGAGAAGATAAAAATACAGTACAACCCCTCTTTTACACTTTTCAGGGGATCAATGAAAAAAAGTGTAAAATACAGGAAAGTTGAAAAATGATAGGCTAGGCGAGTACTTTCATTATTTACTGCAATGATTACTCTGTTTTTACTTTCTCACCCTTCGTAAGAAGAGAAAGTAAAAGCATGCGCCAGAATCTGCGATTTTTGTCAGAAAATCTCTTATTGACGTGCCCAGGTAAGGAAAAAGTGGATAAATCATATTCTTATATATAGTAAATTACTTTCTCTAACACGTGGTGTAGCCTGAATCCCTATTTTATGGGTCCTTGAAACTGCAAAATCATTTGGCAGCTTTTTTCCCCCCGGCTGAAAACTTCTGTTTGCCCGTCTGTGGTCATCGAGAGCGTCTAAACTGCCAGCCGATTTTCTCCAAAATTGATATTCTTTGATAGATCTGAATGAACGCGAGACTTTTGCGAGTTCATTACATACATATATAGTAATTTACAACATATTGGAACAGGATTTATCCACTCTTTCTGTATCAGTAGGAGTTTTTCTATCAAAAAATAGTCGTTTTTGCCACAGCATTACATAACTTTCTCAGCACTAGGTATACGTATACGAGAAAGTAAAAAAATAAAATTAAATTAATTTTAAATAAAGACGTAAAAGACAGGAAGCACTCTTCATATCAAGTGTAAATTGCGGGAAGACAATGCATAGTAAATATAGGCTTTTCAATGGGACAAACGAAAAATTACGTAAAAGACAGGGAAACATAAAATGCATGAACGTAAAAATGGGGGTTTTACTGTATACAGATGAAAATCATTTCATATTTCTCCCCGAAAATTTAAAAAGTTCTACTAAAAATTTCAGCCTTCAGTTACAATGCACATAATCAACAGCAAGGTGTTCTCATTTGACATTTGAAATTATTTTTTCTGCTCCTTTTATTTAATTGACACACAGATTATGCGTCTGGTTATTCCTCAATCATTACTAATAATTAAAAAGCCATTCATTAGTGATTCAATGAATCTATACGACTCAAAAATAAAGTTTAAAAAAGATTAATAGTGAATTGTAGAGTCAGAAAGTTACAATGAAGTATAGAGCAGGACACATTCTTTTATCGATCGTTCTCAGTGGCTTGCTCTTGCAGTCTTGGAGGGCAAGTGCAATCCTTATCTGCCAGTAAAATTTTTACAGAAGACTCAAGGTTCCTAACTATTGGTGCTGCTCATTCACGACTGTTCTCAGTTGTGCCGTTAGTGTGGGCTCTATGAGCAAGACACAGGTAGTTTTGGTGTGTTTCACTAGCGATAAGCTAACAAAACTCTTTTGCAAAAGAGAAAATAATTTAAAATAATAATTTTACTTAATTCTAAAATTAAACTCATCGTGCATCAAGAAGCACCAATCTGTTTGCATTATTTGTAATAATCACTCAAAATTACACGAAAACTACAAAATTTTTGAAAAATTTTACATTACATTATTGCAATATTTAACTTTGAAGAACAGATTTCTTTAAGAAAAAAATTTCCACATTCAATGATTTTGTTGTAGGAAGACAGTAAAAAAAATTTTAACTTTATTAATTTTCCAAAATCAGTGTCCAACAAAAATGGGACCTATCTAATTTTTATACGCATACATTACCCAACTAGAGAAAAAATGTAGAGAAAAACTTTGGAGTCAGTTTTTGAAAAAAATCTTATTTACTTATTTCTTTATAATTGTCTATTTCACATCAAATTTTGTGAAAAATATTCATGTTTTCAAAACACTGGGCATGACCTGATTTAAAGGCCGAATTCTGAACAATAGTTTTCATCAAGAAAAAATAATATCCATCATCAATATTGTTGTAGTCACAAAAAAAATGTTAACCTTGGCAATTTGGAAAAATAGACAGAATTCAATGAAAATGGGATTGGTGTAACTTACTTTATTTGTAAAAACAATGTAAAAAAAAAGGCTAACCAGTTACGATGTGCAATGAATACTTCTATAATAGTAATCAGTGTTTGGTGATTTCAGTCCCAGCATTACGAAGCCAAGTAATTGAAAAAATGTTTGTTTTTCGGGCAACAAAAAAATAGGCGAGAGGACAATGACTCCAATCAGAAAAACTTGTTAAGAAAAGATAGAATAGAAAATGAACTAGGGCAAAAAAGTCTGTGCCATTCTATAACAACACTATTTATTTATTTATTTGTTTACTTATTTATTTAAATAACTAATTTTACACAACAAACTTTGTCTAACGCAAAAATGGCTGTCAACAAGTTTGCAGTTTAGATTGTGTTTTCAATTTAAAAAAAAAAGCAATGAAGCTTGAAAATGAGACTAGCACCATATTTTTATTACATATGTGGAGAAAATTTACAGTAAAAATTTGAAGCAATTATTGAGAAATTTTTTTTGTAAATTTCAAATCAAAATTACGCAAAAACTACTCATTTCTGGAGAAAATGTACATGACCTTTTTTCTAAAGAGGTAATTTTTTGCAACAGTCTTTATCTGAACCAAAATCTTTATCATTAGTTTGTACTTTTAAAAATTATTTTTGCAGTTTTCGAAAAACCAAGGATATTACTGAATACGAGACTTGGAGCATTCTCTTCGCATTGTTGAACAACAAACTTAGATAAAAAAATTTAGAGCTGTTTTTTTGAAAATTTTGAAAATGCAGGGCTTCATGTAAAGTAAAAATTAAAATGTCGGTTTGAAATTCTAGGGGCTGTGACAGCTTCCGACCTTAGGAAGTCATTTCACTAAAATTCAATTGGACAATAGTATCGATACTGTTGGATTTCTATAATGGCAGTGTTGGAACCATGAATGGCTTTATGTCTGGTTCTAATTCAGCATAACGTAAGAAAAAAAAACTATCTTGTATAAAACCAAATAATACATAATTGCACTCAACAGTATCAGAATTAATTTCAATGACAGAATTAATTACAAATAATAGTTAATTGCAGATGACACTAGAGTTCTCAAGGTTCAGTGTACCTTAATTATTTTTCAAATCTCCAATTGTTGTAGATGAATGAGTTTTCCCTGACAGTTCCAGTTTGACTACTCAACGGTTTCTGTAATGCACAAGTTAAAATATGGATTTAATAATACAGCACAATATCCACGAAGAATGGTGTCACTTAACCCATCAATTTCCAGTGTCAACTACAGGTGACAGGTTTTTCATTTTCTTTTTTTAAAAAAAATAATTTTTATTAATACAGACATGAAAATCATTTTATATGCTATTTATGCTTAGGAGTTAGCCGTGTAATTTATTTGGCAACAATACCTGTATTTAAACCATGATTAAAGAGAGATAAATAAGGAAAACTGAATTACTGAACAAGCTATAGCATCACTTACCAATCCTGAAAGATCAGATGAACATACAACAGTGTTGGCAGCATGAATAAAATCTAGCATTAGCAGTGAATGGCCCGGCAGCTACCAGTGTATTTACCACAGCCTGTACATTTTTATTCAAATTTGAAGTTACTAATATGCATTCCGGTATTGAAAGTGTGGACTCATTTAACTCATCAGATTAATGTCAACAAATACACAATTTTTTAAAATGTCACAAAATGAAAGGGTAATAAATTGTTTTTTGCAAAGTAAAACACAGGTTTTCTATTTTAAATGCCATTTTACCTGATCAGTTCCAACTAATCCATTATGAAGTATCCTATAAAATTCCGCTATGTGATCTCTTGGTGGAGGTAAATCTTGTGGCACCACAGTCATATGGCATAAAAGTCGAAGAGCTCGTAATTTTCCTTGATGGTATGACTCGGGTAACATCAAAGCCTGAGATAAGAAGTTAACAAACCAATAATAATTAAATATTTAATACAAAGGTACTCTTATGAACTAGATTATGACAGCTGACCTTGAAACACCAAGGAGCTATAATTCCAATGGGAGGCACAAGGTCTGGAGGTGGAGGAGTGACCTGATTGTCCGCTGAGACACCTTGGTTAAGCCGAATCTGAAAAAAGAAACCGTAGAGAAATGTTTAACAAGACACTATGTTTACATTTTTTCTCTGGAAGCAATTGAAGGGGGGGGGGGAAGAAAAAACAAAAAAAAAAAAAGAAGAAAAAAAGGAAAAAAAGAAAAGAAAAAAAAAGAAAAAGAAGAGAAAAAAATTGAACAAATAGTGACCGATTATATCCATTTGCACATTGCCGTTTCTTTCATTCACTTTATCGGATAAGCCATAAATCTTGTAAATATATTATATTAAAATTATTTTTAAATACAGTTTAATGTTAAGCTAGTATTAACCAGAATATAATGTTGTAAAAGTAAAGTAGAACTCCAATTATCCAGATTAATTGAGATCAGACGCAATCCAGATAATCAAATATCTAAATAATTGAATAAATCATAAATAAAGAAATGTACAAAAAAAAGTACATTTTTGTATAAATACTGACGGACGGTCGGGTCCGGTCTGTATTGTCTGTCTGGTCTCTGCTCTCCTGTCCATCAGGTGTGTGCCGACCGCCTGGTCCACGACCAAGTGAAAGGGGAAAGGAGATGGGGGAATAAATGGGCGGGAGCGGTCCGGAGTTGGACGGCAAGGAATACTCAAGGATCGGACAGCATCGAAACGTTGCCACCCCAGCCTTCGGCACAGCTTCACCCGGACAGCCCGAATCATGACCCTGGCTGCAGAAGTCTACAAAATCGCCTTTCATCTGTTTCAGTCCTTCCATAATTTGCCCATGTTAAGCTTTTCAACCCACTTTGTTTTATGACCTCACAATGAATCCAAGGTTTATTTATTTGTTTCTCTTAATGTTATCTCGTGAGTGAGTATTTAAAATATTTATGCATTTCATAAAACAGGCAATAGCCCTCCATAGAAAGAACATTACAAGTATAATAATTATATTTCAAATATGATGGATCAAAGACACAATAATTGATCATTAGAATATGTTTATAATAATTATGATGATAATAGTATCAATAACTATCAATAAAGCCACTGTTACATTTATAAACTCAATATAATCTATTCTGGATTTTGATTTACACATCACCAACTTGGAAAAATATCATACTTCCAAGGCACTTTAAAGGTTTCATGGGCTTTACGTTTTTGTGGAAGAGTGATTTCTTTAGCTCAGCAGAATACCAATGGAGATATTTAGAGGAGTATGAATAATTTAGGAGTATACTTATCAATCAAATAAATAACAATAAATAAAAATATATTTAGATATATAACAGAACTGCTCCTAACTAGATAAGTTCAACATCATTACTTTCATTGCCTTCGTAATTATCTAGGTCGGGTAATGTATAATGTTGAGCCGAATGACTCATTACTGTTGCATAGTCAGCTCAAAACAAATGCTGTTTGATGATGGAATTATAAGAAACACTATTATTTATAAACAATTCTACTTGCAATGATGCAATAATTACCACATAACCATTTTGATCAATGTTTGGCCTCAATCTTGTGAGGAGTCAGATCAGGGGTGTAATGATGTTTACAACAATATCAATACTACACCCTGATGAAGGTCGCAGAATGGCGACTGAAACATTGGCACCTGTGCCCTGGACATAGCATCTCTCGGATAGCCAAGTAAACACTCTTCATCAATAGTTAGCACTAAATCTAGAATCGTAAGAATTTCATTTACACTGCATCTAGAAGAATCAATGTTTTGAGTATAATTTGAGTTCACATAGCGTTTAATGTATTATCTTTTGATTACCATGTGAGGAATACCTCCACATTTAATGATTTTGGAAAAATTGAAATATACAAAAATAATAACTGGTATTTGCAGATTGCATACCATAATAATTTTCTTGAAGAGTTTGAAATTAGATTGCCAGGCAAGCTGTTGGAAATTGATGGTGTGTACATTGCTAATATTACATACTTTGTGTTCAACCAGAGTACTTCCACATCAGGGTCCAGGATTTTCCACGTTTTCACTTTCCAATTGTACTTCCTATCTTTTGTTTAATGTATATAATATGAAAACCAGGTACACGGTTTAGTGAGTCAGGGAGTTCTGAGTTAAGCCATGATTCAGCAATTACTGTAACATCTGGTGGCACGGTGTTGACTTCCATCAGTAAATTGGTCAAACTAGTGACGAAGAGCGATTTTTATGTATCTTCCAAATAGCTTGTTACTATCTTTTGTCATTTCCCTTCCCAACTACATCTGAGGAACTCCTCCCTGTAATTAATGACAAGGTTTGGGTTTGATATTAGTCAGTTTTTAAATTCTTCACTAAGGTCTTTCAATTCACTTCTCTGCATTGTTTCTAGCTATAACTCTACAAGGAAATTTTATCCGGTTTTTCAGAATATTTTTAACAAATATGGAGTCTCTATAAATTATTTTGATGGGTTTCGATCTGGATTTGCCATCATTCAAATTCTGTTTTCACAATCTGATAGAATGTTCAATATTGGCTTGAATACACACCTTTCTCAAGATTTCTTTTACAATGATCAGGTCATGGAAGTTTTATGTATCAGTTGATGATTCCTGCATGCCATAAAGAATTTCATGCTCCTTAATCTCTCAAATGCTCCCAGGGTGTTTTGTGGTTTGCTTGATTGTATTTCAGAGTTCTGTTGATATTTCCTTTACTCCTTTTGCAGTCGTTTCTTGTGAGGAGTCAATCTTGCCACATCTTTTCACAAGTTTCTTCTCTACTTCCTTGCAAGATTGAATATCTATTGTAGAATATTTTTTAATATTTGATTGAATGATTTGGGGAGTTTTAGTAAATGTGTGGATGCACACAGCAACTATGTCACCCCCTCCTGCACTTATGTATGTTCACCAAATTGTTCATCAAAAGGAAGCATACAAATCAGGTCTTTGTGCACAGACAAGACATGCAAATGATTCACGTGACAGATCCATATCTGGCATCAGTAGCAATGTCATCTTCCTGGCCATCGGTTTCTTCTCTCACACTTTGAATGATTCATATGATGAGATTTGAAGAAGATCTGATGATTCATATGATGAGATTTTGGAATTAAGGGTTTTGAGAATAACAAGCAAGCCACTTGCCTATGTCCTTTGCACTGCACTCAGAACATACAATAATTTTCAAATCAATCTTTCTCATGTCCTCAAGCAACAAGCAGCACCTCAGGGCTCTCATCTGGAATCGCTACTCTTCATTCTATTGATAAATGACATCTATTCACGGTCACAGACGATGTTGCTTGTATTTGCAGACGATTTTAAACTCTTTCAGTCAATCACGTGCATAAATGACCAACATTCCTCACAATCACTGCTAAACACATGTGCTAACAGGTGTAAAGAGAATGATCTTGAATTAAATGTTGCCAAATGCAAATCTATTACATTCTCTCGTTCATGATCAGTAGCCTACTTCCAATACACCGTAAATGCATTACCTCTCAGATGTGTGTCTGTGATTCTGGATCTGAGTGTATACATTGACGCTTAAAATGTCATTCATTTACTATATTGACTACACGACTAATAAAGCCAACCAAATCCATAGTTTCGTCTGAAGAACATGTGCTGAACTCAACATGGTAAACATTTTAAAAAGGTTATATACAATGCTTGTTAAACCTATTTTAATTTTTGCATCTGCGGTCTGGTCTCAGTGTTTTTACATTAATTTTGCTAAAATTGAATCTGTCCAGCACAAGTTCTTCAGAATTGCTGCAACACGTTTAGGCATTATATGATCCTTACATTGATCATGATTATCATCTCATATCTTCCACCCTAAAATTACCTTCTATTTCACCTCTTTGTAACCCCATAATATTTTGTTTGTGTTATGTTTAAGATAGTAAACGAAGGAAATGATTGCCCACTGTTTCTCCAAAAATAAAAAATTTTTTGCCAAGGTGGCTTATACAAATACCTATATTGCAAATAACCCTATCACTAGAAGGGCTAGGATGGTAAATTAGTAAAGTAGGCACATTCGGAGTTTGGCAAAACATGTTTTTATTGAATTGCATATTCGTATTTTACATTATGAGTGATTATAATATTTGTATTGTTAGCGTGATATTCACAAGTCATATTTTTCTTAATTTCTGTATTATTCTGTATTTGTATACTGGACAACAGCTTGTCAGATTACAAATAAATAAATAAATAAATAAGTAAATAAATAAAACATTTTGTCCTCTTCCACTTCACTTTCTTCTTTTCCCTTTTCCCTCTTTTTTTTTTATTCCTTTTCTTTCGGTACCTGCTCCTTTGATGAAATGCCTCTCAATGTGTTTGAAGTTTTTTATAACGTAGTTGACTTCACTGAATTCCATGCTTTCACCACCATGTAAAATTAGTCTTATTCAATTTTTGATGATGAGCCATAACGCCTTCTTCATTTTCATCTTTTATCCCAACAATTCGTCAACCGTTACTTTCGTAATGTCACTTCATTGTTCTATTAACTGTTTGGTCCATTGGTTGCAGCAAACTTGCTACATTTGGCAGCAGGAAGAGTATTTTGAATTGTCTATATTTTCTATCACAGCAGCTTTCTGTGGGTTGGTTTGGTGCGCTGTACAGAAATAACTTCACCTTCCTGCTTTCTCTCACTATGGCCTTTTTATTTTTTTATTTTATTTTTTTTTTACTTATGAATGAAAATGGAATTGTGCCATTTACAAAACAAAGCAGGAGTCATCCAGGCCTTTGGTTGATTCTTAGAAAAGAGGACAAGTATTTATACAAAATAAATAAATTAATAAATTTTTTTAAAAAAAACATATAAAATAAATAACACATAGCAATAAATCAATCTAGGTTAAGATCACGACTGACTGCTGTAGGCCACTGACTGACTGGTACTAACAACAACAATGCCCAAATTGTGTGAACGAAACAATAATTGTAATCATTGTTTGCTGTAAGATTTTCTCTTTTAACACATTCTCTGTGTATTGATTTTAGAACAATAAAGAAAAATCACCTGTCCTAATAATCGTTGAACAAAGCAACTTATGGTTTTAATAAAGTAATTTTATTTGGAAAATATTATTTTTCCTCAAAGCAAGTTTATAGTTGAAGTTTGGATAATTGAAGTTCTACTATAGTTATAAATAGCAGAAAGTATTTTACCTTTGTTAGCGTGTCACACAGTTCCACAAGGTATTCAAACACTTGACTATGCAACGCTGGACTGGAGATTTCATTAATGTCACCAAGTGCCCCTAACATACGTCTCCATAGCACCACAGCCACATCAGGGAGCCAGCCTCGTACTGTGCCACCAGCCATCACTGACCGCCTTTCCAAATTTCCATCTATCAATTCTTGAAACATTTACAAGAAAATTTTAAAAAAGCACACTTCAAATATCTTCACATTTTTATCACTGAAATCAGGAATACATGAAAGTATTTCAGTACATTTTAATAAAAAATTAGAACTTTTGAAACCACTTCAAAAAATATTCACGGTCCATTCTAAAAATATCTAATTCGGAAAGTTCAAAGAATATTAACTTACATTTTTCCTGGTAACAAATGGGGTTATGAAAAGAAAATTTTAAGAGTCCCATGAAATAAAAAATTTGGCCTTTTGACACTAAACGTATGTTAGAAAAGCAAACTTATTCTCAAGGGATTCGAAAGTAGTTAAAGAAAAATAATGCATTCAAAATTAAATTCAATCTAATAGAGTAATGTACTCCTCTTTATTCTAGATATTTTAAATAAAATATTTTCCAAAAAGGGATGGTAAAGAAAATAAAATTTAAAAATTCATCCACAATTCTCATAAAGACACTGATTACAAAAGATGTGACTGATTACGACACTGAGATGACACTGATTACGAATGTATATAGAAAAAATTACACAGTAAAATCTGTCTTTACCAGAATCACTCAGGACTAAGAGAATTTCTATTTTAGAGAGGATTCTGTTTTATGTGATGTTAACTATAGCTGACATTTTTTGTGATTATTGATATTCCATCCAGAAACACAGAAATTGCATAACTTAACTAGTTGCATGAACACATAGAAACAAAAAGCATTAAAAAGCATTATGTAGAATAAATCTAAAAAGCATTAAATAAAGTAAGTAACTATACATCCTAACATCCTACATACATCTAATAATCCTAACAATACCTTCCAACCAGTTATTTATTTCAACCTTTCTTTTCGAGCGTGTCGTAAACTTATGTTTTTCCACATTTGGAGAACTTTTTAAGAGCTTTCAAAGATAGCTTTTGAGTCTTACTTGCTTCTATAAGCTTGACTTTTTTTAATCCAGTTAGACATTTGTGCTTCTTTCCAGTCACTGATAAACTACTACATAAAATTGCACACCAAACATGACTCCTTACTGCTTACGCCACACCAGTGTCAGTTCACTGTGATTTTCTGATAATCTTGCATGGCCTTGCAGTAATGCATCTCTGGCTGAATGGTTATGTTCCTCACAGCAGTGCAGGGAGGTGGGTAAAAAGGCAAAACGCCATGTTCACAGACCATCCCAAGCTCAAAGAACCTGAAGAGGGGCAGTTCCCCAGTACTATGGCCCAAACATCCTCCTTAAGATAGTTTTTATGTAGTCCAACTCATCCTCAGCCATGACAAAAATGCACGTTAGAGGGACAGAGAACTTAAAACTAATAAAGAGAGATACAGTCCACTAAGAGTATGTTTCACAATAGCAATTTTGTCAACTGTACTACTTTCACAACAATTCCTTTACAAAAAATTTTGATCTAGCAGAGCATGAAAAACTGTTCCTTTTTTGTTGGATAGATTCCATTCTAAACTGTGTAAAATGCTGTTTAACTTCACCTTCAGGAAAAATTTTCCAATTACGGCAAGTTTCCAGATTCGATAGATTTTACTGTACATAAAATATTAATCAATATTTTTTAATGTGACATATTTATTGTATTATATTTAATGTGACATTATTATTGTAGATTAAAAACAGCATGCAACTTTTTAAACCAGTATCAAAAAACCCAATAATAAGTTAAATAAAAGAAAATTTGATAACTTTCAAATGACAGTTCACGCTTTCCAAGAAATTTCGTCATCTTACCTAAGCTTGTGCCATCACCACTGATAACATCTATTTGCATTGGTGAGTCTTTTATTGAATTACTCTCTACACCACTGGATGGTGCTGGAGAAGGAGAGCGAGTAGGACCTTCACTTCCAGAATACTGTGAAGGTGAACCTGCTGCAAACAATTCAATTATGAAAAGAGTAAATATTATAAATGTAGAAATTTGATAGTTCCTTGTTTTTTAATATCAGGACATTTAAACTTTTATTCCTACATGCTTTTTATTTCCATCCATTCCATCAAGAAATGAACATGAACATCATCAAGACTCGTGCAAGTCCGGAATTAAGAAAACAATCACTATCTGCAATTATACTACATAATATGGAATATGTTCCAGAACATAAGCTGAAAAGAAATTTGAAATATTCCATGGCAATTGATATCTACAATTCACTTTATAGCTTGCTAGAAACATATCAACAAATAACCAAATCAAGAATTCCAAACATTACTTTCCAATTCATTTCTCTAAACCCAACCATCATAATTTTCATTATTTTTAATTTTTGTTGTTCATTTGGGGAAATAAAAGACATAACAACAACAGACACATATGTTGGGTGACATTTCAGGTTTGAGTTATACATTTCATGAGAAGTTTAACATTTTATTGTAAAAGTTAGTGTTAAATGTTGATAGAATGGCTAAGCAATCAAGGAAGTATTTTCTAGACTTATTAATTGTATATTAATAATATAATGTTCAAAAAGGAAAACATTAGTAGAAAGAATTCATGTAAACAGCATGATAGATGATGGAAGGTATGGAACAAGATTTGGACAAGAGAGTCATACATGATTATTAGCAGGACTAACTTTAAATTTCCCTTTAAAATGAATTTCAAGATTTTTGAAGAAGAAAAAGTTTTGTTTTTAACACAGCAAAACATAATAACAAAAGGTGCACACTCTTGAGTTAATTTTTTTCCCCATTCCCAGTATTTTAAGGGTATCATTTGTTGTTGTTTTTGTAATGGGTTTATGTTAACTATGTTTGTTTGTGGAAATAAAAGCTGTAAATGGTGAAAAGTTGTTTGGAAAGAAAGTAGTGAATTCTTTCAAATAATTTCTTTCCTGTATTTTTCAATATAATTAGCATCAGCTGATATAGTTATGCAAGCTGTTTTCCATATGGAACAGATCATGAAATATGCTAAAAGAAAATTTCCCAATTCTTTTATCTGGGTTGAAGATAGCTAATGGAACAAAATTAACAGTATATTTCAAGAAGAATCCGCAGTGTTTGTGTAGTAGCTACGAATAGTGGGAGGTTTTAGAACTAAAGGCCAAACAAATAAAGCTATGGGTGAGAATCAGTTCAATACACTTTATACTTTATGTTTAACTTCTAATTTTTTTGAAAATGTGTGCATATAATGAAAAAATTTAGACAAATGGTTATTGATATGTAAACAGCATGAAGCTTTTTGTCAATTGCTGCAAGTCACAAATTTTATACTGCCACCTACCTTTCGACTATATATCGCAAAGTTCTTAAACTTCTAAATCCTATTAAAATTAAATTCTAATCAAAATAACAATTCGCAAATCTTTGTTTTTAAATTAATTTAAAAATTAGATCGTTACTTAAATATTTAATGTTTTGAACATAGCAGAAAAACGAATTTGCACCTCTTGCTCCCTGGAGAGAATCCATTGAGTGGGATTTTCGATGCAATCTACTTCTTTGGCTCCAAGCTGAACTATGGTGTGAACCAGGAGGACTGGCAAGAAGTCGAGCCACTTCCTGCTCCACTCTGTCTGGTAAAGCTGAAACCAAAAATAATGTTAGTTACATGAGAGTAAAATTTGTAAATTTAATTAATTCATTAATTACCTTCCAATAAGCATTTTCTTATACTTCCAAATTAAAAGTAGGATTTATTTCATCAAATCATTTCTGGTTTGGGAAATACACAGAAACCCAAAAGTCTGAAATCTGATTTAAATAGAATCACTTTTACAGCATAGAACACTAACTCCTTATAATTCCACTATTTGATTGAACTTATAAAAGAATGGAAAACAGTTCAAAATTCAATAGCAATACTAAAATGCTTTCTTATGTTTACTACCCCATTATCCTTAATAGTGCACCAAATTTTTTATTAAAATTCCAAGGATTTCACAGAACACACAAGGAAGATCCATGTGGGGTTGCTGATACCCCATGAGGCCTTCCCCAGGTCCAGGTGTTGGATAGGAGGATGCGTGGGCAGATAATGCCTGTTGAGCACCAAGAAAATTAAAGACCCAGAGCGAACCAAGAGTGAAGTGAAGAGGAAGAAGAGGACAGCAACAGCTCAAAAGATGATAGTCAGTGCTTGACTGCACTACAACAGCAGAAGATTTTAATTTACATTATGGGCATGAATTTCAGATTAGGATATTTGATTGATTTTGAAATTTATGAAGAGGCCAAAGGGAAGAAGAACATTTACAAATCTGATTACGGTCTTGGTGGTGCTGTGCTATTGCAGTTTGTTGAAAAACTTCCTTGTTCTAGCAATGAATACCTACCACATCACTTTTTACTGACAATTATTTCATTTCCTTTAAAGTTGTTGGCAGTTTTACTGTACTAGTTACAGTTTAAGATTAACAAGAACAATTATAAGAAATCATCTGGAATGATGTCCCTTGGCTGATGCCAAAATGAAATAACGTGAAATGATGTGAAATGAAAAGACAACCCCACAGAACATGTAATATGTGCATTGACAAAGCACTATTCAAATTGTTATGCAGATGGAATGACAATTCCGTTGTTACACTGGTGTACAATTACAATGGTGTGAAATCTGTCTCGGTAAACTCCTCTTACTCAGATTTGGAGAAAAAAAATACATATCACTCAGCCAGATATCATCAGAGTGTACAACGCCAACACGGGAAGTACTGACTGCAACAATCAGAACATCTCTATTTACAGGTTCAATATTCCATCTAAAAAGTGGTGGAGGCTAATTTTCTCTGGGGGCACAATGTAAGCATACAAAACGCCTGTACTTTGTACAGGTGGTATGCTAAAAAAACTAATACTATGGCCCTTGATTTATTGGAATGCAGAAGGAAAGTAGCTATGGAGTTGATTCAGTGATTTGGCCAACCAAGATAGGCCCTGTAAAGACAACAATTGCAACGTTGCAAGTACAATTTCTCTTGGTACTAGGTTTGCCAAAGGTTGGGCACTGTATTGTCTCAAAAGAAAAGAGAAGGAGATGAGCATTATGTAAATTGGTTACAATAAAAATCTGCAGAAAATGTGAAGTTGCACTACATGAAAAATGTTTCTTTGAATTCCACAAATTAAAATTATTTCTTTCCAGACTATGAACTGTTGTAAAAGAACTGATTTGAATTATACTAGTTACAAAATGTTTAAACCTAAATATTACATTCTGAATTAATTGTTTTATGTTTCACGTGCTTAATGTTTTCATTCAATAAAATATGTATTGAAAATCCAATCACTTTTAATTATTTTATTATCACCTTGAGCCTAGTTTTGTGATTTTGCAACATGCACTTTTTCACCAAAAGTCAAATTTTCATAAAGTACCTTTTAAATGTGCCAGTTATAAAAATTACTTAATAATATAAAATATTATTCAGTTTAAGGACAAAAAAAATGTTCTGAGCATATATGGATGAATTATTTTAAATAATTATTAATTTAACACTTATTTATATTTTATTAGTATTAATAATTTTATTAAGATTTTCTTATTTGCTCTCTAATATGCAGATTCCATCATCATCATCATCATCATCATCATCATAGAATAGAATAGTTTATTTTTCATCAAATTTGTTGTGGGTCCTGATAAGTCAAACTGACTTAACATCAGGTGCCCATTATTACAGAATTGTACAGTATTTTCTTCTTTAAATTCATAATGTTGTCATATTATAATTTTCCTATTCTTATGAAATATTTTACCATAAATAATTCAAAGTAAAGTTAAAAACATAAAATTCCTACTTATAACAATTGCAATATTGGGTTTTACAGTAATATAATCTATAACACGATTAAAACAATGGTTAACATTTCAAATATTTTTATGTATACGAGGGTTGCCTTTTATGTTTCAGGATTAGAGTACAAAAACAAATATTAATCATCGAAAATCACTTTATTGTTTTTCCAAATATTCCCCATGAAGATCTATACACTTTTGCATGCGTTTGAACCAATTGTCGAAGCACTTTTGCCACTCTGATTGAGGTATCTCCAAAACATGCATTCTGAATGCAGCAACCGCTTCTTCAGGTGTCGAAAAACGTTGACCTCAGTTTGTTTTTTACGTACAAGAATAAAAAGAAGTCATTCGACTACACCGCGGATGACTCATCAGATCGATGTTTTGGGTGCTCAAAAATGCAATTGTTTGAGCCGATGTGTGAGAGCTCGCATTGTCGTGACGAAGAGTGATCTGTCTTCGACGGTTGGTTTTCCTGATTTCTTGGAAGACAGCTGGCAAACAAATAGTTGTGTACCACTCAGAATTGACTGTTCTGCGTTGTTCTAGTGGCACGGGTGCGACATGACCAGTTTTCCGAAGAAAAAAAATAGGCGACCATCTGTTTGGAAGTGCTTCGTGCGCGGACAACTTTTGTTGGATTTTGCTCATCTTGAAACCCCCATACAGTCGACTGCTGTTTACTTTCGGGCTCATACGCGTAAATCCACGATTCATCACCTGTCACGATGTCATAGACGTGTTTCGAAGCACCGCGATCGTATTTTTTGAGCATTTCTTTCGACCAATCGACACGAACTTTTTTTTTGATCGATTGACAAATTGTGTGGGATCCAACGCGAACAAATTTGTTTGACAGTCAAATGTTCATGCAATATTGAATGTATGCTGGTCCCACTAATGCCTAAGGTTGTCTCAATCTCACGATATGTCACATGATCTTGCCATATTAGTTCACGCACAGCATCAATGGTTTCCGGAACAACTGATTTTGGACGACCTTTGCGAAATTCGTCTTAGAGTGAACTACGACCACGATTGAATTCACCATACCATCGATAAACACTGGTCCTTGATGGAGCTTCATCGCCAAAAATTGAATTAAGTTCATCCATGCACTATTGCTGAGTTAATCCACGTCGAAAGTTGTAAAAAATCGCACGAAAATGTTCACGATTTAATTCCATTTTTGGGCCAAGATGAATCTTTTAAGTTACTGTAAACAACACAAATAGCGCTCGTATGTCAAAACGTTCTGAACCTGAAAACATCCAACTTTACGATAGAGCTGTCAGTTGCCAGATTGCAACACCACGGTTGCCAAATCCCGAAACATAAAAGGCAACCTTCGTATTTACAAAATAACGAAATTGAGAAAAAATACATTATAGTCTTACCTTTTTAATAAATTGTTTTAAATTTTGCTCTATGTCCATATACTTACAGTTTATATAACAATATATTAAAAATTAATATATACAATTACATAGGTAGTTTTATGTTCTTATTTCTAATATATTCACTTAAATATAACACATACCAGTACGTATACCAAAAATAACACAAAACAATTAAGTAACGATCCTAAATACAGTGTTTACACATAAATATTGGTTTTCTGCAGCCCTTATGTTATCTCATCAAAGTATTTATTTATTGGCCTATTTAATTGTTTTATAACCACATTTTCAGTTCTTTTTTGAATTTATTAAAGTTTGGACACAGTTCTAGATCCAGTGGCAGTTCATTGTATAATTTTGGTATTACATAATTTAAAGATCTTTCTCCGTAGCTATTGTAAGAGAGTGGGGTCATATTTTTTTCTGAACGCATAGTTATGTAACTAGTGGTTTAAATTGGTTATATAACTATATAATGCTAACAATATTCACAATAATAATACATTATTGTTACAAATAATGAATAGCTTGGCAAAAATGTTTCACGAGATAGCTTTCTGATTTCTCTTCGAGTTGTCTCTTATTAAATAATAATTATTTTTACGATGCTGTTAATAAATCAGTCGTAACTTCCCTCCACATCTTCAATATTATAGTTCTGTTTCTTAAGCATATTGAACAGAATCGCCTGAAGAGATGTTTTGTTTCCCAGCTCATGCCTCAGCCCACCCCACCTACCCTGCGCAGCACAAAAAGATTTCGGTGTGTGAGCCACGTACCTGCCTGCCTAAGCTCTTGATTGGGAAAAACATAATAGTCCAGCCAATTGGTGCACAAAAGGATCCGACCGAAAAAATTCCGGAAGCGTCCCCCCCCTCAACGGTTCTATGTTTTTGAGGGTGCTGAATTCGAATTTTGAATTTGCCACCTCAAAAAAAGGTGATACTTTCGCACCATAGGGGCCGATTACAATACCTCGCCATCGGCTCAGGGATGGTTCATCAGCCTCGGCCAAGAGTCATTCAATGCGAATCGTGCGGTAGGCGCCTGTGCTGATTCGTATACCGGCATTGTGTATGGTATTCAATGACCGGACGGTCGATGGAGACGCTGACCCATAAACAACACACCTACAATCTAAGATAGGGCGGATGATAGTCCTATATAGGTGCAGAAGACTTACTCGGTCTGCACCCCATGATCTACCAGTAAGAGTGCGAAGGAGGTTCAATGGTGATACACAGTGGCTCTTCAAGTTTTGAATGTGCTTTCGCCATGTTAAACTCTTGTCGAATCTCAAGCCAAGGGAAGTGGTAGATTCGACGAAGGAAAGTTGATGACCCCCCAAATGAATTCTACAGAAGTGCATGCAACTGTATTTTGAGGTGGAGAACACGAATCCATTTTTACTGCTCCATTTTTGCAGTTTGTCGAGGACAAGCTGTAACTGCCTCTCAATAACTTGCATGCTCTTCGAGAGGCAGAATATTGCAAAGTCATCAACGAAGAGCGATGCTCTCCCAGGCTCTCGAATTACTGATGCGATACTATTGATAGCAACGGCATATAGTGACACTCAAAATTGTTACCGCGGGAACACCGTTCTCTAACGGGAGACTTGAGGATAACGTGTCACCAAGGCAGATGCGGAGAGATCGTGACATAAGAAAATCTACTAGAAACGAAGGGAGCCGTTCCCTAAGGCCCAAAGAATGCAAGATGCGAAGATTGCCGTACCTCCAGATAGTGTCATACGCTTCTCCTATGTCGAAAAAATGCTACTAGGTGTTGTAGCACGAAAGTAGAGATGTGAGGCAAGGGGGATCAAGTGGTCCATGGTTGGCCTGTGCTTCCTGAAACCACACTGAAAAGGTGGAAATAGATTCCTTTGCTCCAGGAGCCAAACCAGACGTTTGTTTACCATTCGTTCTAAAAGCTTGCACTCACAGTTCGTGAGCAAGATTCGGCGGTAACTTGAAGGGATTCTCCTGTCCTCTCCTTCTTTAGGAATTGGAATGACAATGGCTACACGTCAAATCCTTGGTAAGGAATGTCATCTAAAATCAGGTGGAAAATGCGGAGAAGAGAAGAGCGAGGATTTACCGGTACGTGTTGAGAGAATATTATGCACTAGTGAGAGAGTAGGAAAATTCATCCATGGAGAAAGGAGCATTGTAATATTCCCTCCACGCGACTCGATAAATCTAGTCTGCAGTTTTCCATTCTTATTTTGGTCTTCAAAAAGCAAGAAGAGTAGTGTATGGATCTGGAGATATGTTCGTAGTGAGAGGCCAGTTCTTTAACTATATCTTCTGGGGAGGTGAGAAGATTTCAATTTACCAGAAGGCCTGAGACAGACTGCGAAGGAAGTCTTCCACCGATCTGTCGAACTACTTTTCGGGGATGTGGACACTGTCATACAGGTCGCAGAGGACAGTGCACTCAAAGATGGTAGAGAGAGATGGACTGCAGATAACCAGATAGGCGAGAATGTGATGCCACGGGAATGTGTGAGCTTTCACCAGTATTCAGAAAATTTATATTCTGGTTGTCAATTATATTTTCAAATATATTGCCTCTCGAACATGTTATTGCACAATCCTAAGCGGGATTGTGGGCATTGGAGTCCCCCCCCCCAACAACTGAGAAAACACATTTTCAAGTTCTTGTTGAGAAACGACTTGCCCAGGAGGAATGTATATATTGCACACCGTAATCGAAAAGGACGGATTTGTCTATTTGAAGGCATACAATTTGAAAGTCGTTTCGAACGTTTTGATCCTCAGAACGGGGAGTCATTGATAACTACCGCAACACCACCGTAAGCACGAAGTCCGTCATCTTGATCAAATCGATCATGTTAAACTCGCGAAGACAAGAGGGGATGATGAGGAGGAAGAAGAAGTTTCCTGAAGGCAGAGTATAGATGGTCTATGGCGAGAAATTATTAACCTCAATTCGTTTAAATGTACACGAAAGCCCTTTAGATTCCACGAGAGAGCCCTTGCAGGAAATTATTTCTTTGGCCTTTTTTCTTTCTCACCTTCTGAAAAGTTGTAAAGGCGCACTCGTGGTGCTAGTCAACTGTCATCCTGACTGCTGCCGGAGATGGTCGCCTGTGTCGGGAGAATTTGACACAGTGACTTCACAATTGACACAGTGCGGTGGGGTAGTGCAGAGTTGTGGATCGTACACCGATGCAACGCACTTCCCGCACACTGAGCTTACCGTCATCATCGTTGCTGTGTCCAAACCTTTGACACTTAAAACATCGCAAAGAGTTTGATACATACTGTCGCACATTGCGGTTGTAGAATTCAGAACTGATCTTTCCGGGGAGAGACGGACGGTCAAAGGTAAGAACCGACAGGGCTGAAGGAGAGATTACTTTCCCCTGCTCTTTACCTTTGACCTATACACTTCAGTCACGCCCTGACCCTTAAAAAACTAATTAGTTTTTCATTTTCTAAAGCAGTCCGCATGGTTCACTACGCCTTTGCATAGGTTCAAAGTTGTGTGCGTCGTCACTACCACCTGGAGGCCGGCAATCTGCTTGGTTTTTAATAATTTCTCTACCTGCTCGTCGGTACGTGCTTCAAAGAGAACCGTTCCATTTCTCTGTCGCTAGTTCGCTTGGAGCTTCACGTATGTTTCCTCAATATCTCGTGCCAAAAGGACAGCACTTGCATTTTGAAATGTTTTTACTTCCCTGACACATGCCATGAGAAGGAAACGAGGCTTTTTCGGTCAGTCATCTTTTGCAACAAGAAAATTATTTAAATCAATAGTTTGTTCTGGATAGCTCCTCTTCCTTGCGGAAGAGGGCTTAGGAGAACTTTTAGTACCATGGAGATGGATATGAGATTCACTCCCGTGATCCTTACCAACCATGGAGCCCAACAAGGGGGCACTCCATCGGAGTGACAGGATTGCCACGGAGATATAGTGGGGGAGGGGGGATGACACAGCGCTGCCCCGCCGTGGATTCCCCCGCTCTTCCTGGAGTTCTATACAAGACCTAGTCCGAGGTGATTGATCAGGAGTGGGTAATCTCCCGACTGCCCATCTAGGAGAGTTCGAGGCCAAAGCAAGTGTGACAGGGACTGCCCCCAAAATACGTAAACGATGTATCCCTAACTGCAAAGTAGAAAGTAGCACATGGAGTAGTTGGGAAACAGACAGGTCCCTCATTGGCCCTGACACACACAGCGTCCGACACGGGACGAAATGCACGGCAAACGGGTGGGCGATCAGCATACAGAGAAGGCCAGTGAAATAGAAGGGGTTGAAGAAACGAGACAGTATGTTATCAAAGAACGAGAATGAACGATGGGGTAGATTAAGATGACTGGCGAAAGAAAGGAATTTTTGAGCGCCCTCCCTGCTTCCCCCCGTCAGGACGGGGACCGACCCAGCTCGACGGGCTCATCCTGTTAGTTACGTCTTCCTCTAGTCCTTCAGTACTGATCTCATGTATTTGAATCTCTGTCTCGTTACCACCTCTTCTCCGTCCAGTCGTACTGTTGGGTTTCCACCAGCATTTTAAGAGCAAATATTGCATGTTATCGACCGTCCAGGCACGAAGCCTAACTGGCCCTGTTACTTTCGTTTGTCATTATCGGACCTCTATCAATCACTCTCTCCCAGAGCTTCATTGAGTTTTATACCCTTGTAAAAGCCGCATCCTTGCACATCTCCTTCAATACAGGAACATCATACTTTTCCTCCATTCTCCCGGCATACTTCCTGTTCGTAATGTCCTGGTAAAAAGACAGGTTAACCACTTCACTCCGTCTCTGCCCATGCCTCGATACGGCTGTTATCCGGTCCCGGAGCCTCACCATTTTTACTTTCAGATTTACGTGTATATATATACACGTAATACAGGGAAAGTCATGTAATGCTGAGGAAAATAGATTTCGAAATTTCAACGGAAATACACGGGGACCCTGATACCGAAAGTGTTTTCTTCTTTCTTTCAAAACTTCAGTCCGTCCTTCCGTCCGGTGTATGTGAACAACACTAGCGACCATGCGTAGGATTTTTTTTTAAATTGGAGGAACGTTTGTCCATTTGGCCTGAGTCGAAACTCTGCGAGTTTGGAACACATTCGTAAGTAGGGGGTACTTTACATGAAGCCCTCTTTGAAGGCCCTCATGAAGACATTTTCTCAAAAACAGCGGCAAATTATTTCTTTTAATTTCTGGTAAGAATATAGTAGCATACACTTATAAAGGGGCATAGGTCCGATTATCACGGTTAACTCTGAATTTTTAAAAAATTCAGAAGTATTCCTTTTTGTCGGTGTCTTCTTACAACTACAAAATTAAAAATAGAGACTTTATTCCTTCAAATAAAATTTGTTCTCCATAGTAAGATCTTTCATTAAGGTTAGGTACATTTTTTTTTGAAAATGTAAGTATTTTTCGCGCATTATTGCATGCAATAATGGAATATATGCAATTTTTTTAAAATATCACAAAAACAATATTTTGTCAAAACGGCTCCAATTTTTTTCTTTAAACTTTTGGTAGGGATAGTGCTAAATGTACTCTATAAGATAAATCATATTGCTCTATTCTTTTAATTTTTCAAAAATTACAAAAATATTTTTTGACTTGTCTCCTATGTCGTTAATATTTATATTGGTGGCAATTTATTCACATTATTATATTTATGAGTACATGTGCTTTAAATTAGGTAAAACACAGTGCCTCAAAATTCCGCATTTTCAGAAACGCTCAAACGCCATTTCGTCAAAAATGGCTCCAATATTTTCTTCAAACATTCCGAACGGATAGTGCTAATTTCACTCTTTAATATGACGTTAAGTTCATTTCGGTGTATTTATTTTTTGTTTTTTCAAAAATTACACAAATAAATTTTTTTGAAAGATCTCTCACGCCGTTGATTTGCACATTTCCAGCAATTTGTAAACACTTTTTATTTGTGAGTTAAAGAATTTAATATGACTCCAAATGGAGTTTTTCTAAAACTCAAAAAGTTTCTGTGAAAAAGAGCTTCAAATTTCGAATTTATAGTAACGCTTGAACGCCAGTTTTTTAAAACAGCTCCAAAATTTTTAAAGAAAATTGCAATTGAGGACAAGGTTTTACTGTTCATTAATAATCGAAAAATAATATTTTCGCTCTACAATTAGGAAAACGAAAAATGTAGAAAATGTAAAAAAAATGCACTTTGGGCAGCGATAGATGGCAGCTGGCAAGAGTATGTGGAAGTCCGAGTAGCTAGCCGAGACCAAAGGAAATAGAAAACTAATACGGGAAAGTCTATGCCATTCTGAATCACCACTATTTCATCTTTTCCATGGCAGTTTCAACCTCTCACATTGCTACAGGAATGGTTTAAAAGTAGATTTTCACAAGCTTCCCTGGGGTTTTCTTCATTGAGTAGTTTCTGGAAATAGGTCTTCCATTGCTTCTTTATTTTCTCCTTAAGAGTCCGGACTTGTTTTCACCCTTCATGCAGCGCACATGCAAAACATCTTTCTTCGACCTCTCTCTTACCTTCAAAAGCTTGTAAATAATATTTTCTCCCTTTGTTGTTTCTAACTTGTGCAGTTTATTATAAGCCTTGGCTATTGCGGTACTCAATGTTTTCTTTGTCTTCTTAAGCTTCCTTGTAGTTATTCAGAGCTTGCTGATTACGGGATTTCTGCAATGCTTTATATTGCTTTTTCTCTTTCAATGCTGTTTTCACTTCTTCATTCCACCTCCACGTTTCCTAATTAATGAAACCTCTCCCTTTGTTTCTCCAAAAACTTTCCTTAAGTGCTCCTGAAACTCTGACCCACTCTTCTACATGCACTTCTTCTTTCTTTATTTGGAGGACCTACGTGGTGCTTATTTTGGATCAGATTTGTTACGTACTTGCCCCATCCACCACTTTCTTGTCGTCTTCCTATCTTTTCCTTCATTCAGAAATCAACCACAAGACGGTATTGCTCTGTCAGGTTCTCACCCGTTATCACTTTGCAGTCCTTAGAATCCTGTAGATTTTCTCTCCTGCACAAAACTTAGTCAATATGTGACCTTGAAGTGCAGCTTTTCTAAGTAATAAGGTATTCTTCCTTCTTTTTAAAGAAAGTGTTAAGGACTGTGAGTTAATAGGCTGCTGCTACTTGTATGGTTTCACCTTCATTTCTGTCCTGAAATCCATATACTTCATGTACTCATTCAAATCCCACTCTTGATCGTCCTACATGTCCATTGAGATCTGCTGCTAAGATAAGCTCTTCTGGCGGACAATTCTGCAAATTGTTATTTAACTCCGACCAAAATTCTTGCTTTGTTTCACATCTTATCACATCCTATTTGTGGTGCATAAATGTTGGCTATATTCAAAGCTTCTTTTTCTCCCAGTACTAGCTTGACCATCAACCTGTCTTTTACTTCTTCACGTCCACCGATTTACCTTGAAACGTTTAACCAATATGATTCCTACACCAGTTTCCCTATTGCTGGCTCCCTTGTAGATGAGCTTATATCCATTTCCTACTTTCTTTGATCTTGGTCCCGTGCTCTTCTTCCCGTCTCTTGATGCGTGCTCTTCTTCATGCGTTTCTGATAACTCATAGCTCCTTACTGAAAGTGAACCGACGTTCCACTTTGCTACTCTAATCTTGTGCTGTTTCTGAACTCTCTTCTTTATCCCCTTCCATCCAGTGTTAAAGAGTAGCCCTTGCTCGCTTTCTGTGACCTTAAGGCGATCGGTCCGCGCGTCGCTTATGAGGTATGCCCTAGCATTTCTCTCTACCATTATTATAGTATGATCCATATTATGATTTGACTTTGGTTTTACAACCGGCTGTCAACGTGACGTCAACCCTCAACCTGGAGGATCAGGCCGAAGTTTGTACGTGACTGCTTATTTGTCAGGCAAAGTCTGCTTATTTTGCAGCAAACCCTCATATCTGAAGGTCGTTTCCACTATTTGCAACCTGCAGATGTGCCCGATTGCAGTACACATCTGCGTGGCCCTAAACCGGGCCCAGGGAAACTTTATTTAAAATTTATTTCGAGTAAATTCAATTACATAAGAAATTATTTATTTGTTTGTCAAACAATGCTTTCTAACATACCACACTTATCTACAACATAAGAGTTAAACATTTCCTCCAATTGCCAAGATGCATCAGGTAGGCTATCCAATACATTTTGCCACACTTTTCTTTCACTATGTTTACAACACAATGACTGTTAAGATGAGAAGATACTTCATATATTCTGAAACAGTTAACACAGACAAAACAAACAAGAGAATGTTAATACAAACTCACTGGTTGGTAGTAATCCAGCAGGTGAAGGTGGTGGCGGGTGAGCACGTCTTTTATGACTTGAAGTTCGACCACCACTAAGGTTGTTTTCACTAGCACTCCGTAGCAAGTGGCCTTGTCGAGATGCCTCTCCAGCACTTCCACGACGTTTCCGAGGGCTTCCACTTGAGGCAAATACTGTGCCAGTACTTCGGGAGTCTGAAACAAAGAAATACGTTCATTAGAACAAAGCCTTGTTTTAATTATTTTAAGTTTTTAGTTTTCACTGAATTAAAATTTTCTTTTAAAACAAAAATGATACGGAAAATAAGAGAAAAGGGGTGGAAAAATGAGGTGGGAGAGGAACACTTATTACATCATGATGGCCTCTTCTCCTCAAACGCATTCCCCAAACTTTTTCCAGTTTTCAAAGTGTTTTTTCCTCAATATTTGTAGAATATTTCACCTTGTTTAAAGAAAATATATAAAAGCAAGACTCAAGTACCTCTTATCAATTTAGAAAATGTTAACTAACTGAATCCTTTAAAGTATCTTTAGTGATGCTAAATCATGTACTTTCTGGCATCAGTAACGGTTATGTAAAATTATAACAGCGCAAAAGCTTTGACACAATAAATCATGATATCTTATTTTTAAAAAAAGCTGTCATCTTATGGGTTCAGAGGAATTATTTAAAAATTAATCAGAAGCTATTTATCAAATATATTGCAGTAAGTGAGTATAAATGGCTAGGATAGTGACAAATTGACAGAAATGTGTGCCTCAAGGCATACTTGTATAAATAAAAGTGACCTCAAAATTGTAATTCTGGGATCACTTTTATTTATTTAACATACAAATGACATTTTAAACATTTTGCCTAAAGTTGATTTGATATCTTTTGCTGACAACACAAGTATTATTATTAAGTGTGAATCAAGGAAGATGTGATAAATGAATCGACAGCTAAATTATCTGTGTTAGAGAAAAGGCTAAGTTGTAATTTTCTGCGCTTAACTTTCGGAAAGACTGCATTTACAAAATTTTGGTAGTTATCTGGACAGTATACAAGAGACATTTTATGTAGTTTCACAAATAAAGTTGTGAAAATTTAAATTGTGATTATCCAAATATACTGAAAGTTGAAGTTTTTAAATATTTAGGAGTAAAATGTGATCACAATTTGAAATAGAACTACCATGTGCTGCAACTGATACAGATGAGAAGATATCTTATTTATATTTTCAGTAAACCAAGATCAATTCTAGAAACTAAATAACTACTGATGGTATACAGGGATGATGATGATGATGATGATGACGATGACGACTATTATTATTATTATTATTATTATTATTATTATTATTATTATTATTATTATGGGCAGTTGGTATGTATGGTAAATTAGCTGGAGTTGAAGTTTATGATTTGTCATCAGTAGTGCTAAGTAAAATACAAAAAAAAGATTAGCAGAATTATTTATGAAAGCATACTACAAGATGTCCGTACGCAGAGAAAATATGACAGATATAAAATGTTATTTTATTGAAAAATTGTTTTATAATTATGTATGGCTTCAGGCTCAATATTTATGTATCACGAACACCAAGTGAATATCTAAGGTCTTAACCTCCCATACTCAACAAGTAATTATTTCAGAGGAGAAACAATGAAGTGGGAATTAAAGAATTTAATGTGTTAATCGATATATTTAAAACATCAAATTTAAATCAGTTAATAAATAACAAATTGAGGACTTTTTGATAAATTTGGATAATAATATGGTTGAGTGGCTTTTTTCTAACAAAATATTACTATATTTTCTATTCATCAATAGTCTTTTTTGTTTTGACTTACATTTTATTTTATTACTTTCCTCCCTTTCTTTTTCATTTATTTTTTTATGTTTATACTGTGTGAGAAAAATTTGTTTATCAAATGAGTGATAAAGTTATATAATGAAAGATTCTTCAGGTCTGCGCACATGCACTGCTTCCTGCAGTATTTACAACCTGAATAAATTGAAAATTTGAAGGGGAAAAAAAGTCCATATTGAAATGTCTCGACAATCAATTGTAAAACTAATTACCAATCACAATGCATTAGGTGCAAAAATTTAATTCATTTTACGTTAAAACATCAATACATTGGACAATCCAAAACTGCCCCATTCACCCAAGAACATCACCAACAAAGAGAAGTTATTCTGAGAATTTCAAACTTGTGTCACGCTATTCCCATCATTGTATTGAAACATGATAATTCCTGTAATTCGAGCAAAAGACGTACGGGAAATTCAAAATTCCAATTTCAAAAATTTGCAAAATAGTGCATTTTTTGACATTTTCCTACTTTTTCGGATTTTCTACAAGTAGAACGAAAATTATATTTAAAGAATATTAAAGAACAGTAAAACTTTCACCTAACTGGCAATTTTCTTTGGAAAATTTGGAGATTTCATTACGAAAATGACATTTACACCTACTGTAACCTCGAAATTTGAAGCACTTTTTTTACAGAACATTTATGAGTTTTTGAAAACCTTCATTTGAAGTCATTTGAAGCACATTAACTCACAAATATAACAGTGTTTTCAAATAACTAGAAATGTGCATATTAAGGCGTGAGAGATCTTAAAAAATGTACATTTGTGTAATTTTTGAAAAACAAAAGAATACAGCAAAATAGCTATTATGTCATCTTAAACAATGCAATTAGCACTATCCGTACAAAAAGTTTTAAGAAAAAATTTGGAGCAGTTTTTGAGAATACAGCGTTTGAGCGTTACTGAAAATGCCGAAATTTGAGCTAGTTTTAAAGTTGAGTTTTCGAGAAACTTTATAGGCATTTTTAAAGCACATATAGTCATAAATACAATAATGTGAACAAATTGGCGCTAATGGGTATATTAACGGCGTGAGAGTCAAGTAAAAAAAATTGCGTTTTTGTAATTTTGAAAAACAAACAAACAAAAGAATAGAGCAAACTGATGTTTATGTCATCTCAGAGTACATTTTTCTACCAAAAGTTTAAAGGAAAAAATTGGGGTCGTTTTCGAGAAAATCTTGTTTTTGTTCATTTTTAAAATTGCACATTTTGCACGCAATATTGCGCGAAATTTACTAAAATTTTTAAAAAAATCCCTGACCTTAATGAAAGAAATGACTATGGAGAAAACATTTTATTTGAAAAAAAATCTCTATCTTCAGTTTTGTAGTTGTAGGAAGACGCCGAAATAATTCACTTTTGCAATTTCCCCAAATTCAGAGTTAACCGTGAAAATCTGACCTCCACTTCTTACAACTACAAAATTCCGCATTTTCGGAAATGTTCAAACGCCATTTTCTACAAAATGGTTCCAACTTTTTCTTCAAACTTTTCGAACGGATAATGCCAATTGCACTCTTAAATATGAAATGAAGTTCATTTCGGGGCATTTTTTTTTTCTTCAAATGTTACACAAATGAAATTTCTTTGAAAGATCTCTCACGCCGTTATTACATTTTCAGCAATTTGTAAACACTATAGGATTTGTGAGTTGATGTGCTTCAAATTTTGAAATTTACAGTAGCGCCTTAACGCCAGTTATTTTAAACACGGCTCCAAATTTTTCTTACAAAATTGCGATTTAGGGCGAGGTTATACTGATCTTTAATATTCTTAAAAAAAGTTTTTCTACTTTTAGGAAAACGAAAAATAAAAAAAGATTTAAAAAATGCACTTTGGGCTGCAATAAATGGCAGCTGGCGGGAGTATGTGGCAAGTCCGTGTAGTCCGAGACCAAAGGAAATAGAAAACTAATACGAGAAAGTCTGTACCATTCTGTAGCACCACTAGTTATAATATTAAATAGCATTAACTTCTTGCAGAAATTACGCGAAAACTACTAGATTTCTCAAAAAATTGTACATGAACTTCTTTTAAGTTCTAATTGTTTTCATTAAATTAGTTTTCATTTAAGACAAAAAGAAAACTGTTTTCATTACCGTTAAGTTTTTTGAATTTTCAAAAATACACAGTTCAATGAAAATACGAGCAGCACTACTTTTTATATCGTCCTTTGATACATATTGAGACATACGCAAGTATCTCAAAGACATTACTGAGGTAAATAGTATGGAATTGTAACTTATTTCGAAGTATTCGAACCCAGGAGCGAAACTAAAACAGTAGTATGCTACATTTACAAAAAGGACAGAGCGTAGCCATACTGGTCATGGAAGTATTAAATGCAAATATTGTGAAGTAAATAGAACTTAGAAATGTTCAAAGCCGAAATAAACAAATATGGGACATTGGAGATGGACATTTCAGACGTAGTCATTTATAGAATATTAATTTTTATTTTAGAAGCATTTCTTAACGAAATGCAAGGAAGATGGAAGATGCAAGGTCGCCAATGGTGACATTTTAGTAAATGAGAAGGCGTTGACTCACGATAGATGACGGTCGGGGAGTCACAGCAAAATTACTAATAAAAATTTGGTACACAAACGCAAACGAAAGTGACAATTTGTATCACAGTCAAGATTTTGTCAGAAGACATTTGGTCGCCGTTGCGAGTGCATAAGACATTTGGTCGCCGTAGCGAGTGCATAAGATATTTGGTTGCTGCTGCGAGCATTTCGGAAGATAGCCATCATCGCGAGCACATGTAAAGCCAGTTACTCATTTTAATAGTTCGGCAGATATAACTTTAAGTTGTGAACAAAAGCATCTTGGGTTCTTCTTAAAAGAATAAATTTTCAGCAATTACCTAGACCGTACTGGATGGGACATGGTCGACGTAAGTAATATTTAATTGTAAAGAACACGGGAGTCGGACATCAATAAATTAAATCAGTTTAGAATTGCAAATATATTTCAGATTGGTTTGTACAGTCGATCACATTGTGTTAATTTCCGGAGATTATACATTCGTTTCGCATTACCATGACTGCGAGCCCAGAGTGACGACGGGCCGGGGTGCGATAAACGCAGCCGCGAATCGTGTCGCCAATGCCCGGACCAGTCAATTCTGCCAGAACGCATCGACGCCGCAGCCATCTCTCAGCTGCCTTGCTTAAGGGCAAAGGGGGGGGGGGGGGGGGGGAGGCTAGACGGCGCCGGCCAACGACCGCCGCTCCCGTAACTGGGGACTTGACCACCGAGAGAACGACGCCTGCCGCCCGACCGCACCACGCCACACGCTGGTGGCGCGGGGCAGCCGCTCCCGCGGGCCGGGTCATGTCCGTTTAGGAGACCGCCATCGGCCAATGAACTCTGAGTAATATAGTAGTTTAAGGATAGATTAGGTTTAAGATAGTTCATAAGATTAATTTTAGCATGAGGCCTCGATCGTAAAAAGGATAATTAAATCATTTTAAAAGAATTTAATACTACCACTACATTCAAACACATTGTTAGAGTTAGCCCTAGCACGCATGCCTCCCTCGAGGGAGTCTGCAGACTGAACAGCCGGGGCAACGCTCGGACGAAATTCAATTCTCCGTGGTGAATTAAAATACACTCGGGTAGGTATTTTAACAAACTTTATTTCGTTTCTTAATGCTAGACTAAAACTACTTGATTTATTTACAGATATATTACACAGTACTTGTGTTCTACACTTGATTATTTTTCTTACATACGACTCCGTTTTCTTGATTTTAATACGTGTACTCCTTTCTATTTTATCACTTGTATTTTACGAGATAAACGAGGTAACTGTTTTTTTTCAAATGGAACTACACATGTTTTTCGGTCTCTTGACGAGCGTAAAAAGACGAATTCAATGATATGCATATGGTCATATACGTATTTTTTTTTAGTAATTTTGGCGTTGTGACTAGTATTTAACGGATATTTTGAATGAAACAGTCCGCCACACAAAGTCACACCGCGCTCCCTCTGCTAACGCGCGTTCGGAGAAGGGTAGGGATCTTAGTATTTGAAATACGAAACATATTCCAAATATTCACAAAACTGTTGCAGTGGGTGTAGTTTCAAAATTCCATTAATATCCTGCAGTAAGACACCCCTTTAAATGACAAATTTCAATACATACTACTTATGACAAATCCGTATTTTCAATCCTTAATACCAAAAACATGAAAATCAGCAACAAAAACCAAATTATAACAACGAACCAGTATATTATGGATTTGGTGTTGGATGATTATTGCCAGAGGGTCACAAGAAGAGAAGCAGGAGATACATTCGAGCGAGCATTTTGAATCACTGCAGATCACAGCTTCTTTTAATGTCATCGATTTAGTGAACTTAAGTGCCTCCAAGAGTGCATATTTTTCTGCAGTATAAGCGCTGCACAAAGAGTATAGTCGAAGACTCCGCACGGCACTGTGGCAGTAGAAGGCACACTCTATTTTACCATTCTGAGAGGAATCATCAGTGCATATGAAGTTACAGCCGGGATACATGGATTTTGTCTCCTGGAATTACGCCAGAAATGTACTGGGGGGAGTTGAGGATTTGGGGAAGAGTGATAATCTCAGGTCTATTTTAGGCCGCAGAAGGCACCAAGAGGGAAAAAGATTTCGGGGGCGGGGGGGGGGTCACACGGATGGGGAGTTTTACATCGACTTTCTGAAAGAGCGTGTAGAGATGGATACCCGGAGGATGTGGTAACAATGGTCTGAGTTCGTACGGTGTCCTTTGACTTGGGTGAAGGACTGCTTGGCGCGAAGGATTATTTAGAGCTGATACTTTCGCACTTTTGGAGCCAATTACAATATCTCGCCTTTAGCTCAGGGTTGGTTCACCGGCCTCGGCCCAGAGGCATTCAATGCGACTCGTGCCGTAGGCACCTGTGGTGATCCGTACACCATCATTGTGTATGGTATTCTATGACCAGAGGGTCGATGGATACCCTGACCCATAAACAAAACACCAATACTCTAAGATATGACGGACGTTATATATATATATATATATATATATATATATATATATATATATATATATATATATATATTTATATATATATTTATATATATATATATTTATATATTTATATATATATATATATACACACACACACACACACACGTAAAAGACATACTCTGCCAGCGCCCCAATTTCTACCAGTAAGGGATGCGAAGGAGGTTCAATGGTGATACACAGCGTCTCTTCAAGTTTTGAATGTGCTTTCACCATGTTAAACTCTTGCCGAATATCAGGCCAAGGAAAGTGGTAGATACGACGAAGAGAAGTTGAAAAAGACCAGGATGAATATGGAGGTGATATATTCTGCAGAAGTGCATGCAACTGGATTTTGAGGTGGAGAACTTGAATCCAGTTTTATCACTCCATTATTACAATTTGGTGTCAAGCTGTAGCTGCCCCTCAATAAATTGCATGTTCGTCGTGCAGAATATGACAGTCATCAACGAAGAGCGATGCTTTCACAGGCTCTCGAATTACTGATTCGATACTATTGGTAGCAACGGCATACAGTGTGACACTCAAAATTGATCCCTGGGGAACACAGTTTTCAAACTGGTGACGTGAGGATAACGTGTCACCAAGGCGAATACGGAAAGATCTTGACATAAGAAAATCTACTAGAAACGAAGGGAGCCGTCCCCTAAGGTCCCAAGAATGCAAGGTGCGAAGATTGCCGTACCTCCAGGTACTATCACACGCTTTCGCTAATGGCTTCACGCCAAATCTTTGGTAAGGAATATTTATCCCAGATCAAGTTGAAAATGCGGTGGAGAAAAGAACGAGCTTTTTCTGGTAGGTGTTTAAGCATTTGATTATGTATCTAGTCTGGTCCTGGAGCAGAATATTTTGCACAAGCGAGGGCACACGAAAATTCACCTATGGAGAAAGGAACATTGTAATATTCATCCACGCGACTCCATAAATCTAGTCTGGAGTTCATTCTTCTTTTGTTCTTCAGAAAGCTAGGAGAGAAGTGTTGCCCGTAGCGAGAGGCCAATTTTTCAACTATATTTTCTGGTGAGGTGAGAAGATTTCCATTTAGCAGAAGCCCTGAGACAGACGCCGAAGGAAGTCTTCCATCGATCTGTCGAACCTTTCGTCACACTACTGTAGGGGGAAAGAGTGATGAAATATAAGCTCTCCAGGACGCGGCTTTACTTTCCCGTTTGGTCAATCTACCTATAGCTCATGATCTTTTATAATTTATCAGATCATCCATGGTTGAAAACCTACCAAGCTTTGGCAATGCCCGCTTCCGACCACGCATCTCCGTTGAGCAGTCGGCATTCCACCATGGGACGGGAGAATGTCGAGGGTAACCCGAAGACTTCGGCATGGTAATTGTGGTCGCATAACGAACGACATCAGTAAAATGGGCAACCGTAGCTCCGATATCGTCTGGGTACTTTTCCGATATTCGTATTTCTTTCTCGAATATCTTCCACTCAGCTTAGTGGGTTAGCCCGCGAGGAGGACGGGCAACGTTTAGGTCGGGAATATCGAAAATGACCAGAATGGGGAAGTGGGCACTGCCATGCAGGTCGCCGAGGCAGTCCACTCGACGATGGCGGAGAGAGGTGGACGGCAGGGAGCCAGATCAACGGACGAGAAAGTATTTGAAGCCACGAAAAATGTGCGCTCTCGCCAGTATGCAGAATAATTATGTTCTGGGTGTCAATATTTTCAATTTTATATTGCTTCTTTAGCATGTCCTTGTGTCACCCCAGGCGTCGTTGTGGGCGTTAAAGTCCCCCACAATAAGAAAAGGGGCGGGCAACTGAGATCCAAGTTCCTCTTGCAACACTTGTTCAGACAGGATATAGCAGTTGCAAATAGTTATCGTTATAGTGCGGAAGTTCACACACACGCAAGACGTCTGAAGTGTGGTTCGCACGTCTTATTTCTTTGGACACCAGGTAGTCTGTGACAGATGTAACGACTCCGCCATGTGCCCGGAGGCCATCATCAATGTCTTGCCTATAGCAATAAAAGTCACGAAGAGAGAGGGAATGCTCAGGAAAGATGTTTCCAGCGGGAAGATAACAACGGGTCTAAACAGAGACATCTTTAACTCGCCTAAACAAGTGTGAAAACCATTGATTTTCCATGAGACTAGAGCCATAACTTTTAGATGTTTTGCTTCTAAGAGGATTGTTCTTTCCCTTTTTCGGTTTATACTTGTTGCCCGAAGGGGTGACTGTCCCCCAGCTGAAGTTTTCTCAAAGGCAAATTCCTCCTGAGCACGCTCGCTAGTCTAAGAGCGAGTTTAAGGAGTCGTGGTAGGTGGTCGGAGTTTGGAAGAACAATCTTCTTTGTTTGTCAAGGCCAGAAAGATGAGTGACATCGGCCTTCATGCGGGACTGAGAATATGATTCTAGGTCCGACTTCACCTGTGTGGTTTTCTTGTGCAATTTATCTTTAGAGATTATCTTTCCTCCATGCAGAGCCGATTTCTCCTCAGGTAAGTCCACTAGAGACAACAGAAATGAGGATTTGGGGAGTAGCAGAAGTCTGACAACACGTTGTTGATTTTACGTTCTTCGCCAAAGTACTTGAAATTGAACGACCGAGATCTACAGGGCTCTTCACAAGACATCGTCAGGAAAAGATACTTTCTCCGCCACTCAAATCTTTTGGATTTCCCTCTCCCTCATATGTAGGGCACCTGTTCGAGTGGGGCACATGGTCTCCTTCACAGTTAGCACAGCCAAATAGGGAGGCACAGGGATCCCTATGGGTAGTGGATTAGTAGCACTTTGCGCAAACAGGGCTTACGGCCATGCAATGTTGTTGGGTATGGCCGCACCTCTGACACTTGAAGCAACGAAGGAGGTTTGTCGTATACTGCCGCACGTGGAGATTATAAAACTCACAACTAAGCCTCTTTGGGAGAGAGACGAGATTAAACGTAGATATCATAGTAGGAGTAGGGATCTTTCTCCCATTCGCCTTCATCTTGATCCTAAACACCTCCGTTACGTCCTGACTCTTAAAGAAAGACAGAAGTTCCTCCTCCCTTTTGGACGCAAAGTCATCGTGATCAATCACTCCCTTACATAGGTTAAGGGTAGGGTGGCAAGCTGCTTATTTTTTGAGATTTTTTCGATATTCTCATCGGACGGATATAATGTGAACAATTTGTCGCTCATGTAAATATTAACGACGTGGGAGAAGTAAAAAAATCACGTTTTTTGAAAAAAACAAAAGACTAGAACAATATGGCGTATGTGATCTCACAGAGTACATTTAGCTCTATCCCTACAAAAAGTTTAAAGAAAAAAATTGCAGTTGTTTTTGAGAAAATCTTGTTATTGCAATTTTTGAAAAGTTGCACATATCGTTCGCAATAGTGCGCGAAAACTACTAAAACTTTCAAAATAATGTACATGACCTTATCACAAAGAGGACGGCACCTGTCATTTTGACGGGTGGCCTACTTTTAATCAAAAAGTGGTAACAATATATGTAGTTTGTAAATTCAGCACTTTGTGACTTTTAATAATCATATTCAACCCATTTAAAGAAAAATAGCCATGTGCACTGAAATGTAACGACGATATTATGACCGCTCAGCCAGAGCCGGTTGAAGCAACGTCGTCCAGAGAATGGAAGACATCTCGTTCGCACTGCAACGGAGTGACGGCGCGTGGCATTTGGAGGAGACCGCAACATTGATGCGTTGGGGAGCGTCCGAGGGGCGAACAGGGGAACGGGGGGGGGGGGGTACGAGGTAGTACCCGTTTTCATTTCCTTTGGCACCGCTACGTAGTACTCAGCGCATAAAAATGTTCTTGTACGTGTGATAAGCTGGCTGACTTTGATTTCGGAGTAAGACCTACTATAAAAAATCTTTTGAAAAACTCAAAGGTCAATATAAAATTATGCATAGAACAGTTTACGAGGAAGAAGAAAGACTTACTCTTGTAACGTTTATGATGCTAATGAGCGTAATTTGATTTACAGAGCTTTGTTAGTATATGAGAGAGAACGGGGCTGTTGGAACATTTCTCGTCTACCGTGGCGCATGGTCCGAGAATCTACAGCGAGGGATCCCGTTACTCCACGTTCTTCGAAGGTGGCGCGAGGAAACAGACCTCGTCTCACAAAAGTAAGGTTGTTGCTATTTTATTCGATGGAGGAATTAGAACAGATTTGTGAAACCAATAAAGATTTCATACATTTGTATATGGTAGTTAATCAATTCAAGTAACGTGAAAAGCCGTTACAAAAATGCTGTCATTCATTGCGTGAGTAATCTCTTTGGTTTCCATTGCGACAGCATGGAACCTTAAATCAAGATGAAATAGTTTGAATCAAAGAAAGGTAATAGATTTTGTTGATACAAGTAAAAGAGGGAATAACTAGAGTTCAGTGTATGAGTACCTTTAAAAATATTAATAATCCTAATGAATTTGATTGTAAGTTGAGACAGGATGTTGTAATTGAGTGTGATTGCATATTGTTTCCGAATTATGTTTCCTGAATAGAATTTAAAGGATTATTATATATATTATATATTTATTTGTTTTTTTGTTTTGTTGTCGTTATACGTTTCTATGCCTTTTTTAATATATGTGTTAAAGAATATCGTGGTCTTATTCAAATTAGAAAATCTCAAGAACAAAAATTATATGTGAAGGTTACAAAGTAATTAATTGGGCAGACGCATTGCGGTTTGTCCACCTACCTAGATTTCTCAATAACCGGCACTCAGATCAGGGGAGTGTTGGTGTTTGATGCACCAAGGTCAGCCAAGACGTTTGGTTTTTATAAACCGAAGTGCGGGTGGTGGTTGCTTCTGGCAGCACTACATTCGGTTCGAATAACCGGGTGGTTGCAATATTTATAAATACTACAAAAGGGACGAAGACCCGTCGTTTTGATGGGTGTTAGGCATTTGCCTGTCTTTGGCATCCTGGCCGGGAAAAGTAAATTAAAACGTGATTCTTTGTACATTGTATCAAACTGTAGTTATTAATGAAAAAAGCCCCAAGAAACTTCCAGAGACAGTACAATTTTATAATGAAACAATGTGTGGCATTGACATACTTGATCAAATGCGCGCTTGTATACAGTCAAATTCGGGTGTAAACGGTGGTCAATGTACGTATTTTTCAATGTTCCGGATACCGTGGTCATCAATGTACTATGTATACTATACACGGAGGAGAGTTAAATATCTCGTCCAGATTGTATTTTGAAATTATCAGAAGAATTAGCATCTGTTTACGTAACACAACTAAAGCAAAATATTCCCCGAGCAATCAGCACTCTTCGGAGTAGTGACATTCGCAAGACATTGCGGATAGGATCCTTCGTGAGAGAATGATGTAGCGGCACAGCGAGTACAGGAACTGCAACAAATTTGTGGATCGAGTGCTGGAACCATCTTTTATACTTGTGCACGCTGTTTTAAAGCTTCTGGAAGGTTTGATTAATTAAAATTTAACGAGTATCAAGAACTTCACAAAACCTTTTAGTTCTGTTAAATATTGACGTTATCTACTATTGTAAGTTTCTATTGTTGCATAAGAAAAATCAATAATAAAATTCTTTAATTATACAGAAGGTAATATTAAAATCCGAATTAGCGCAATGCCGATTGCGCTAAAAAACGCGTACCCGTCCAATTGACGGGATCGTCCTACTAGGTGAAAAGGAAATCGCAGTCTTCGCGTTAATAAAAAGTTAACAACTGCTCCAACTGGAATTGCTCCAATTGGAACGAGCACTCACCAAAATCGGTGACGTCTGTTGCAACGTGTACAATATTGTACGACCAAATTCAAACTGATCGCACGATAGTGGCATACAAACCGGATATTGTTATCCGAGATTTGGAGAAAAAACGTTTCTACTTGCAGAAATTGTTGTGCCCTGTGATCGAAATGTCTTAACCAAGAAGGCAGAAAAACGTTTTAATTACAGTGTTTGGAAATCGAGATCAGCAGAATGTGGGGCATAAAAGCACAGGTCCTCCCGATAGTTATCGGAGCTCTGGGATTTGCTCACCTCATTTTGTGTAAGAACTTGGCTAAACTCCCAGGTCTTTCAAAAGACTGGAGAGCAAGAAATTGTTTTAGTTGGAACAACCCACATTTTGAGCAAAATATTGTAGAGGCGCCGGCAGTCTCCAGATCTGTTCCTTTGAAAACTGGTTGCAATCCGGAGTAGATTTTATATTCATCCGATCCATAACATCTTTACTCCTGAATTAGATAAATAATATTAACAGTACACCCTTGCCAATACAAACTTATTTCACTTTTATTGCCGATCTGAGAGGTACACCTACGCAATTCAATTGCGTAGAATATAAAGTATTTAGTTTAATTTTACACAGCTGCAGATTCTGAATAGGCTCTGAACAGATTGGGTAGAATCCATAAGCACCGAACCAGCAAAAATGTAATAGAATGTCCAAGATCTCACCTGTAGTATGGTGTATACCAGGCTTTAAGGGCCTAAAACGCTTTGTTTGAAGTTACATAACTATAGATTTCAATGCTGTCCGAGTGCTGCGGGTTGCATTCGACACGAATATTTATGTGTATTTCTACACATACTTTTTTTTTTTTAGTTAAAAAGCAAATTCGGCATGTCTCCGCGAAATTCTCTTTTTAGGAACCTCCTCTATAAAGATTGGTTGCGTGTGAGTGCTGCAAAACTCGTCTACACTGCTGAAATAATATCGGAGAGGATTTGCTTCAATAATGAATTTAATATCATTACCAATAACATGACAAAATAAATTAAATCAAATTAAATATTAACGATGCTTTAATAATCTTTGAATATTATACGACATTTCTCCACTTTTGTCACAGCACAGGAATGAATTCAAAGTATTCCTATCATGACATAACATTATTAATCCTAAATTAATAATTAGTTAAAAACTTACCAGCATTTGATGGAAAAGAACAGGGGCCTTCCTCTGCACCGGAATGATCCACAGCCGAATGAACATTTTGCCTGTCTGTTGCGCGGAGAGGCCGTGAAGTGCTAGCCTCACGCGTTGCAGGACCAGTAGTGCGGCTGCTGCTCTCTGCTAGACCCCCTCCACTGCCTCCAGCCCGACGACGCTTTGCTTTTTGTTCCGTCAATCGATCAAGTGGCAGGTCAGTGAGGTCTAAATTGTAAACGTGTCTTGCCAGTACACGAGTCAGTGTTTCAAGTGTTTTCTACAACAAAGAAATGAAAACACCTTCACTTATATTGTATAGGGTGGTTTTCCAACTGTCAATCAGTATTAATGAAAATATTCTAGAACATAAGGAATTTGAGTAGAGGATCACGTGCATGTTTTACTTGCTAAATATATTTCAAATTAAGGAAAAAATAAATTCATTTCGAAAGTAGCTTGACACATTATATTAATTACGGAGATGGAGAGAATTGAATGGTAGGAAACTTAATTTCGTAAAATAAATAGGAATCATGTATTTGGTAAAACCTCTAGTTTTCTCTCCAAACACAGGCTTTTTTAACTTAAGCGAGGGACAAATCTACTACATCTGTACTAAAACTACCATAGAAAATGAAAATAATATATTTTTGTGGTAAAAATTTTATAACGTTTTGTAGGTGTGACATCATTGTCTCTGAATGAAAACAAACTGGGAAGCCACAAACGTCACACCTTCGGAACATAAGTAATTTCATCAAATTTATTTTACATGTTCCATTAACTTCCTTTAATGATAGACAATTTTCAGTCGTATTTACAGATATAAAATATGCACTTCCTTAAAATGTACGATTGAAATGCATCTTTCGTGTATTCGCGAACACTGCATTTTTTAATTTACATTTATATACTCCTGTAATATACGACACACCCGTACAGCCAAATGTTGAAGACTTTTGTAGACTCGGAACCACGAACATCGATGTGTCTCTGCTGCGACGTAGTTTCGAAAATATTGAAAATTGCGTTAAATAATGATCCCCATTCACTGATCTTCTGTTCGGTTTATTGTGTATGTATGTATGTATCGGTGTGTATGACGCAGTTCTCGAAGCACATTGTTATCTATTTCGCCTTTCAGATCGCCTCTATCAGGTCTCAGCCACCCGCATTCGAGCAAACTTTCCCGTTTACCGGATCTCTCGAGCATCTAGTGTTCCTGCACATAGCTTTTAACCTCGAGCATCTCGCTACCCCCTCCTGGCAGGACGGTTGCGATAAATCCACCTCCTCTTCTCCTGGGAGAGGTTGCCCTCGGTCAGTTTTGCATTTCTTTACGTGCCGTTTAGCCCGCACGCCCATCTTAGCTCTAATTAAACAGGGCGTTGGAAAGGATAATGGATGATTGGTAGCTGGGGCTATAAAAAACCACCATGTTATGTACGGAAATTTTGACAAACATCCTTGCCTTATGAAGAATTCTAACACGCCATCCGTACATCTGTCGCTGCCACTACCGACGATGCCACAGAATGGCGGTTAGAGTTTTACTTGCTATATATATTTCGAATTAAGGTAAAAATAAATTCATTTCGAAAGTAGCTTGAATCAATGAGCATGAAAACGAAACTTTATTGATGGCTCCAAGCTACGCTCGAAATTACTCCGGCCTGTAACACCAGTCGCCCAGAGTTGACAATGTCTTATACTTTGATTTGCCTCTGCCTTAAGGAGATACACGTCACTGCCCGATTCTAGGAGGGTGGGGCATTGTACTCCTTCGATCGTGGTTGCGATGCATCGGTCGTGTGCACTCCTGACGCACCCTACAGTGACTTCTGCAGTTGGTCAGGTTGCGCTGCGAGTGCATTGGGTAGTGATGAGCCCAAATTCTCCACACTTGAGTCTCTTACTGCCGTTCTCTCTGTGGCCGCAGCTTAGTTTCATGGCCTAAGAAGTACTTGAAACAGTGCCTCTTTTGTTTTGTCTTGCCCTTTCTTTTCTTCTGTATGGACCTCTCCAATTTGCCTTTTACCCTGATGTGTGATTGACCGGACTTCATACAGCAGCACATTGTTGAGTTTCTCGTCCGGCACTCCTACAATGAACTACATGACGGCGCTCTCCACGTGTCCCTGGTCGGCAATTTCCTGCATGGCACAGATGCCTGCTACTCTCCGTGGGTTTGTTTTCTTTTCCAGGACTCACTGTGGACTAATGCGTAGTTAACAACTACTACAAACGTTTATGAGCATACTTCAAAACAAGTTAAAAATGGAATATGCAAATTTGTGTAATAATATTGAAACATCTTTGGAGGAGATATTCTTATTGCATTGCTTGAAAATGCTTTTGCTCCTTGTCACGTTTGTATTCCTGTTTACTCTCTGACAAGAAACCAGCAATAATTTCCGACAAACACGTCATCCAAAGTATAAAGAATACGCAAGTTTTTTTTTAATTTCATGCATTTTTTTCCTTCGGAGTTTGGAGAAAATCTTCCACAAACGTAACAGAAGTTATCTGGTAATTTCGCACGCTTTCGATGTGAAATGATGTGCATTTTATCGAACCGATTCAATTCAACAGATCATGTGAAAAATTTCACCTTATAAAACCCAGAATGCTAATTAATTTATTAATGTATTTGAGGCACACGCGTATTTGAGGTTCACGCGCACTGAGGTACAGTTCCGCATGGAAGAGAATGATTCAGAATCCGTCACCACAACAATTGTATCTTCGCGATAAGGTAAGAAGCTAAAATAATTTCTTTTGGTGACCGATGCGCAATAGGAAATATGAGGGTACATGAGACGTTTCAAAACATCCTATTCGTAATGAGCATAAGACCTAATCGTAAATGAGTGCGCCTACCAGACGCGACAATGAAGACAATCTTCGAATACATAAGGTAAAAAAAAAAAAAAAAAAAAAAAAAAAACACCCACGAAATCCTAATTTTGTTATTTCATGAAAGTGTCATAGATGAACTGAAAAAATATTTTATTTTTAAATAGATTTTATGCGTACTGATTCCACACATATTACAGGTGGAATTTAAATGCATTTACATTAATACCAAAATACGGTATAAAGATATGCTATATTTGAAAGCTGTGATATGATGTTTTTATTGTGATATTCATAATCTACGTATAAAATTGAGTACGTTGTGCATTCTACCTTCCCAGAGGTAAAAATCGTGTTCCCTGGAGTTTTTAGACCAATTTCTATTTCGTAATTTTCTAAAATCCTTGAAGGCCATTTCTATGATATTCTTTATTTAGCTATTAAACTACATGTATCTGGCATACATAATGGTTTCTTGAAACAAATATCTACAGTTACAAACCTGCTTATTTTTACTCAATTTAATATCACCCTCCTTGAGTATAAGTGGACAAGTAAGTTGTGGTGTACATGACTTCTCTAATGCCTTCGATGCTTTAGAGCAATATTAAATAGCTGTCAGATATTTCTTATAGTTATTTATGTTTGCTTGAAACTTACTTGAAGACTTGAGCTTTGCTTGTGCAGAATGCAGGGAATTTATTGGAGTTTACCCTGTTACCAGGTGTCGTTCATGAAAAAATGTGTTGTGATCAAGAATCAGAATAGAAAAAATACTCCAATGATCAAAAGTTTGAATTTGGACTATTTTAAAGTTAAATTAAGGGATCAAGACAAAACGTTCATTCAACTTTATCATTTGTGCAACTTGTTAAAAAATAAAACCTTGGTTCAACGAAGGTCATTCATCTATACCGTTTGGAATTCCTATGGTTTGGCTTCAAAGATATTACACTGATTTTGATTTTTATCCAAGTAAAATATCTGTATTGAAAAAGAAAGACATCTCATGATCTGTCATAAAAGAGCTCCAGACCACGTGGACCAATGGCTCCGATGTCAATAACACCAGCAGCATTACCAGAGAACACTAACAGTTCTCCCTCTGCTTGAAGTAAAGAAAAAGATCTAAATATTATGGGACAACAGGGATGATTCACTATATTGTAATGGGTCTTCAAAGCCACAGAGAAGCCCCGGGAAGTTACAGTTGATTGAAAAGAATACATTTAGTGCCACAATAAAAATAAAATAAATGGCCAAGTAATTGACTTGCAGAACTTTTTTCAAACCTCTTTGCATATCAAGCTCGAAATAATGTACCAGATTGGTCGCAGTCATGGACAAAATTGGACCTTATTTTCAATAGAGTGTTCAAATAAGTTTGTTGCTATTAGAAACAAAAATAAAAGATCTCTTCAAAAGTCCATATTCGCCAACTAATTAGTGGTGCCAACTAAAGGGTGACTGCTTTAGAAATAAAATGACCAGCAGAGAAATTTCAATACGAATCTTTCTTTCACTAATAGATTGTTCGAAAAATTCTAGAGATGTAAGCTATTTTGACCATTCTCATTCTGAATACTTTCCTGGAAACGTAGAATCACTAAAGGAAGAACAAGAACGATTTTATCACGACAGAAAACAAGATGGAAATTAGGTACTAATGACAAAGGGATATCTTCAAGATGTTTACTTGTGTTTGTGTTTAATTAGAGATAACACTACCCTGGAGCATAAACGTCAATCAGCGTTCATGGTTAACAAGACGGAGAAAATATATTTTCTGCAGTGTTTAATGTTTTAATATTTTACTATTCATTTTAAACTACTGTATCAATACTATAAATATTTTGTCATATTTTACAGTGTTTTATGTATTGCAAAAAATGATTACTAGGCATACAGAATACTCCTCAGAAGTAGATGCATCTCTGCATAGTAGTAGATGCTTCTCGATGAAGAAAAAATTTCAAATTCATCCATAAACAACAATACTATTAAAGGTTGATATGGCAAACAGAGCGACACTATGCACTGGCCCTTGACAGATGGCGTTTTATAAATGAAGACTGCAAGACAGCCCATGATCAACGCAAATACCGAAGGATCACTTCAAATTAGGATGCAGCTTCCTTCTAAATCTTCAAGAGCGCTGGGTTCGCAGAATCTCATTCCTCCAAGTGGTGTCGGAGGCCTTCTTAGTGTCAAATAGCCTGGTTACAAGTTGATTCACAACGCACGAGATAGAGATTTGTTGCCAACTCAACATGGTACTTCAGAATAGGCCAATGTCTTCTGTATATATATTGGATTAGTGAATGCAGATTTCTGCACTGTAAGGTCCAGATCATACACTTGATTTACGTTTTCCAACACTTGCATACGAGCGTCTGGTCAGTAGCTCAATGGCAATGATCACACTTTCTCGTCTTGTAAGAGCCGGGACGTTGATGGTATTTTATCAGAGAGTAGGGATGGCAGTTCTTCCCAGATGCAATTACAAGGCCGATGAAGGAATTGCGAAGTCGTTTCAGGAAGCTGTAGTTTAGGTTGTTAATTTCAAGACCTGCAGCAGTTCTTTTCGCAAAGGTAAGAGCAGTGTGAATTTCATACAATGGAGAATGGTGTGTTGTAAATCTCAGCCGCTCAGCTAGAAAACTTCCAATCCAAGGTTCTCTATTAACAGCAAGAAAGTTTGGACCGTGCTTCATCGAATTCAATATTTTTTTCATAGCCAGACGACTCCCTCTACAATAAATGTTTCGAGATGTCCATTTTTAAAAGAATCTGGCTGTGTGTTTGGGGATAAATATCCCTTATTTAGACATACCTTCCTATATGATACCACATGGCAATTGAGAGAAGAGATGAATGCTCTCCATAACGAATTTTTTCTTTCTAAAATGGTTTCTCACATTCACCCTTTTTATTCGATTGAATTTTCCACGGTTAGATACTTCTTTAGTCTCACCACAGCCATTTTACGGGCACAGTTTGAACAGTTCAAATTTCATCACGAGACAACGGAGTGTGTTTTACTGCTTGATTTAGAAATCCCAAAGAAAACAGCAAGTTTCTTCTTTGCATTTAGGAGTCTTACTCAATACAGTTGATATGTATGACCGTTTCATCCACGTTGTCGAAGCGATCAGCTGAGATGTGGTGAAACGATGACCATTCAACACATTGCACAATCCGCGGAGACGGTAACACTGATCCCAACTGACAAGAATTAATATGCAAATGAAAGACAACCTTATTTATTTAAATAAAGCATTTTTAAATGCCTTATATTTGGGTAAAAAATGGGATTCCTTTATAAGAATTAAATTTTTGATAGGCATACTTGAGCCTAACTTGATTTTTTCTGTTCCTAGTGGTTCAAACTAAGATTTCAATGAATAAGAAAATTAATGTTCATTCCCCTTAAATGACCAAGTCAAAATTTATTGGTTAACGAAATACAAAATTACTCACCGCCCATTCTCGGATTAGCTCTTCCCAATGAGTAAGTGAAGAAAGCACCATCAGGAACTGGTCCCACAACTCCGGTGAAATCACTACATTTAAATTTGCTTTAATCCACGTTACGATTAGAGTCTGTAATAAAACAAAATAAAGGGCATTTATGAATGTTCTACCATTATTTCGATTTTCATAAAGGTAAGATTATTGAAAAATTGTCTCATAGTAGTACAATTACAGTGGTAGTAAAATATGGGTAATAAGCAATCGCAGCCACCCTACAACACCTACCTGAAAAATGGCTGGAGCCAATTTGCCGCCCAGAGTTTCTTCTTTCCGTTTCGGAGGAGTCTTACTTAAGATTAAAGATGTAATTCGAAGAAGAACTAGCAGTAGCTGCTCCCTAGTAAACAAATAGTTCAAAACTGTATACACTAAATAGATCCTCTCTTCTATTTTTTTCCTTTTTTCATTTTTTACTTTCTTGCACTTACTAATATAAGAAGAGAAAGTATTGTTTTCATGCGCCAGAAAATGGCGAATGTTCGACACAAAAACTCTGAATTGGTAACGAAAAAGTGGATAAATCCAGTTGCTCAATTTAAAAGAAGAAAAAACCTGTAATACGTGGTGTAGCCAGAATCCAGGTTTTGTAAGTCCTTCATACCGAAACGTCTGTCTATTCGTGTGTGCACAATGCTAGCGCATAAACCGTTGTCGTGGCTGATGTCGCGGCCACTGGCATTTGAAGCCGATATTTTAATTTTGTGGAGTACTTCACATGAAGCCCCTGAACATATTCAAAATTTAAAAAAATGGCTCCAAATTTTCGATTAAATTTTGTTGTCGAATAGTGGAAAGTTTCACTTAAAAACAAAAAAGGTTTGAGAGCGCGGATTCGTCATCGCCGAGCACATCCCGTTTGCCCAGGACATGTCTTCGTCGCCTCGTATCGAATTTCGTACAACGCAGCGGAACGTCTTCCACACCAAGAACCGTCCTGCACGAATCGAAGATTGGGGGAGATTCACCTCGAAAAAGAAAACCAAGAGAAAAGTGGAAGAGTTCCATTCGAAGACGGGTTAAAATTGCATCCTCACGCCTAGACGATGAGAATGACGAACCCCACAGTTTAAAAAAATCCTTCATCACACTCAGTTTGAAAGTGGTAGTGTGCCACCGCTTGCCACTCTCTATAGATGGATTGTTTTAATAAAGCCTCAACATCAGACGATAGTACCCAAGGATTGTCAATTCGAGTCTTCCGCTGATTTTGCCGCCTGGTCAGCCGGCTCATTCCCTGCGATTCCCCGCATGGCCTCGCTCCCAACTGAGTGCGAGATCATAATGGCAGGAGACGATGCATCAGGTTTTGAACTGATTTCGTCAGCTAATCTGAGGAAGAACGGGAGACAGCTTGAAGAGAGCTGAGAGAATCAGAGCAGAGAACTACTCGCCGCAGCGTCGCAGACTCCATGTGCTTTAAGGCTTCGAGAATTGCACACATTTATGCAGTGAAAACACTGCACTGGCAACGGAATCAATGTCTTCCTGGCCCTGATGCAGTAAAAGCTACATCCACGAGTGTACGAGTGCTCTATATAAGCGAAATAGGGTAATGCGGTCGGCACCCAATGACGTACCACTCAGCATTCGAAGAAGATTAAGGGGGAGCAGACATAATTTGCCTGTACTCAGCGGATAGAAGCAAGCCATGTGAGGAATTTTTCAAACTTGAGCCCCAAGAATCTGGCAGATTCAGCGAATGGAAGCTTATTTCCCCCCAAGTGAAGGACTGGATTGCTATGCAAGTGGTATATCCTGCAGAAATGAACACCAGTAGATTTAATAGCAGAGAAGTTGAAACCTGTTCAAATGTTCCGTTCCTGGAGCTTGTTGAGCACAAATTGTAGTTTCCTCTGGATCACACTGATGCTGCTGGACAAAAAGACAGCAAAATCATCCATAACCAGCGATGCCTTTACAGGTTCTGGCACGGTCGACGCTATACCACTTATGGCAAAGGCAAAACAGTGTGACAGCGAACTGATACCATTTTCTAGAGGGACTGCTTGAAAGGCGAACACGGAAGGATCTGTTCGAGAGGACGTTCTGAAGGAATAAGAGGAGCTTCCCTCTAAATCACCAGGAGTGCAGGGTTCGCGTAAGTAACTCCAAGTGGTCTCGTAGGCCTTTTCTATGTCGAATAATATGGCCACAAGATGTTGCCTCAACACATGGAGAATGGAGTATTGTAATCCTCCTCAGAAGCTCTGCTCGAAATATCCAAAACGCGAATTTTCATTCTGTCTTTGAGTAAAGGAAAATCTGGAGCATAGTTAGCTGAACACGACATTTTTTCGTCATTGACGGCAAGTTCCCCTACAATTGCGTCTTAAGATGTGATCACCTCACCATTCTTAAGGCCCGGCAGTGAATTCGGGGAGGAATATCCCATAATTTGACGCACCTTCCTCCATACCAGACGTGGTGGCGCATGGCAATTGAAGGAGGAGACGTATGCTCTCCATGATGAATTTTTGCTTTCTAGAAAGGTTTTCCTCGCCTTCGTTCTGCATCTCTTGTAATGAATTAGATTATCCACAGTTGGAGAGTGTTTTAGGCGCGCCAATGCCTTTTTGGGGTCAGTGATCCCTTTTGAACAGTCCAGGTACCAACACGGGAAATGGGGATGCCGCGATTTACCGGTCGACGTGGGGACTGCAATATCCGCAGCTTGTAGTACAGTACAATTAAAATGTACTTCAATTTTGTCCACACCGTTAAAGACGCCGTCGGACAGACTTGACATTCGCTTGAAATTTCACCCCAGTCAGCACACTGTACACACCATTGAGGGGGTAGAGTCAACCCATGAACAAGTCCATTAATGTACACGATAGTGGGGTAATGGTCGCTTCCATACAGATCTAGAAAAGACCGTTGCAGGACAGTTGCAAGTGATGGGCAGCAGAGGGTCAGATATATACACGTGCTTGAGTTTGTAGCCTCGGCGAAGTGAGTTGGTTCACCTGAGTTCAGAAGTGCCAAGTTCAAGGCGTCAATCACTGATTATGTTTCCGTTCAGACATGTGCGGGATGATCCCTAATAAGAACTGTGGGCATTTACATCACCGACTACCAAGAACGGAGAGGGCAGTTGGTATAACAAGCCTAAAAATTCATCGGCGGATACACTCTGCCCTGGAGGAATGTAGATGTTACAGTGAACGTGAGGGATGGGAAGTGCCACACAATTCCCTATTTTCATTAATTTAATGTTCATGATAGTATGCAACTCGATCCTCTACACTTTTTTGAAGTTTCAAATTTATTTACGATAAAGAAAAACGCCTTTTAGTGCCAATTTTTTAGCTCCAAGCATTGTCATTATTGTTCAGCGTGCGGTGCATGATCGGTCGACGCGCCCGCCGTGCTGTTTACTTTTTCAGGTGCGGAATCCTTGCGCTTGGGAATGGTAATAAATCTTTTGAAATGAGGTTTTGAAATGTAGAAGAAATCTTCAAAAGGGAAAAAAGGTGGAAATTCAGAATGCAGTGTGCCTCCTTCAGAGGCGCGGGCACGGGCGGCGGCCGCAATCACACGGGCGCTTTGGCACGCACCGAAACAAAGAGGGAAAAATAGCTCATGGGCTTCCAAATACCATATAGAGGTCTTTAAAGTTTAGTAACTTCCAAATCCGCTTCATTTCTCTACAAGTATATTCAATGCAGCCTCACAGTGAATAGTAAACACAGAACAATGCAGCTCAAGCGTGGGTAGTTAAGTGATGGCGCGCAACGCTGTTTTAGCATATTGCAGTGCAATAGTTAAATTATTCGAAGCAAGTTCTTTAAGTAGGGTCTTCAAGCTTTCACTTTATCTAAATTAAAAACATTTTGAATAAAAATTTCCAGGGCAATGGCAATTTGAAGTCTCTATTTCCAAGATTTTAACGTGAAATTGATCATAATTAGACAAATATAGCACTGTTTGAGTCGAACAAATTATGTTTGATGATCCTAAAAGTGTTGTGGGATAACGTGGGAACCACCTCAGCCCATCATCGGTTTGTCAGAATACAATTAAATAATATTTATTAGTTATTTTCTAGAAATAGCGAAAAAGGATAATAATTAGGGAGTTTATGTGGTTTGTGGCACCATTTAAAAGACTGATTTAATGGTGACGATGTTCTTGCGTAGAAAACTTTCATTTTTGGCTAAGCCATTTAATTTTATTTTTTTGATACAGAATAACATGAGGCGGGGAGGACGTGGCAGGGAGGGAGGGGTAGGAAGTAACAGGGAGGAAGAGAACGAGGCAGGGAGGAAGAGGGGGAGAGGGGTGTGAGAGAGGAAGAGAGAGAGGGGTGTGAGAGAGGAAGAGAGAGCTGTGTAAGATGGGAGAGAGAGAGGGGTGTGAGAGAGAGGAAGAGAGCGGTGTAAGATGGGAGAGAGAGGGGTGTGAAATGAGAGAGAGGTGTGAGATGGGAGAGAGAGAGGGGTGTGAGATGGGAGAGAGAGAGGGGTGTGAGATGGGAGAGAGAGAGGGGTGTGAGTAAGGAGAGAGAGAGGGGTGTGAGAAAGGAGAGAGAGAGGGGTGTGAGAAAGGAGAGAGAGGGGTGTGAGAAAGATAGGGGTGAGAGAGAGAGGGGTGAGAGATGGGAGAGAGAGGGCTGCGAGATGGGAGAGAGAGGGCTGTGAGATGGGAGAGGGGTGTCAGATGGGAGAGAGAGGGGTGTGAGATGGGAGAGAGAGGGGTGTCAGATGGGAGAGAGAGGGGTGTCAGATGGGAGAGAGAGGGGTGTCAGATGGGAGAGAGAGGGGTGTGAGATGGGAGAGAGAGGGGTGTGAGATGGGAGAGACAGGGGTGTGAGATGGGAGAGAGAGGGAGGGGAGAGATGGGATGGGGTGGGGGATGGGATGGGATGGGTGTGAGATGGGAGGAGAGAGAGGGAGGGGTGTGTGACGGGGTGAGAGACGGGGGAGAGAGAGAGGGGTGTGAGACGTGGGAGAGAGGGAGGGGTGTGAGACGGGGGAGAGGGGGAGGGGTGTGAGACGGGGGAGAGAGAGAGGGAGGGGTGTGAGACGGGGGAGAGAGAGGGAGGGGTGAGAGACGGGGGAGAGAGAGACGGAGCGGTGCGAGACGGGGGAGAGAGAGACGGAGCGGTGCGAGACGGGGGAGAGAGAGGGAGGGGTGCGAGACGGGGGAGAGAGAGGGAGGGGTGTGTGACAGGGGGAGAGAGAGGGAGGGGTGTGTGACAGGGGGAGGAGAGGGAGGGGTGTGTGACGGGGGAGAGAGAGGGAGGGGTGTGTGACAGGGGGAGAGAGGGAGGGGTGTGAGACAGGGGGAGAGAGAGAGGGAGGGGTGTGACACAGGGGGAGAAGAGAGGGAGGGGTGTGACGGGGAGAGAGAGGGAGGGGTGTGACGGGGAGAGAGAGGGAGGGGTGCGAGACGGGGGAGAGAGAGGGAAGGGTGTGTGACAGGGGGAGAGAGAGGGAGGGGTGTGTGACAGGGGGAGGAGAGGGAGGGGTGTGTGACAGGGGGAGGAGAGGGAGGGGTGTGTGACAGGGGGAGAGAGAGGGAGGGGTGTGTGACAGGGGGAGAGAGAGGGAGGGGTGTGAGACAGGGGGAGAGAGAGAGGGAGGGGTGTGAGACAGGGGGAGAGAGAGAGGGAGGGGTGTGACACAGGGGGAGAAGAGAGGGAGGGGTGTGACGGGGAGAGAGAGGGAGGGGTGTGACGGGGAGAGAGAGGGAGGGGTGTGACGGGGAGAGAGAGGGAGGGGTGCGAGACGGGGGAGAGAGAGGGAGGGGTGTGTGACAGGGGGAGAGAGAGGGAGGGGTGTGTGACAGGGGGAGGAGAGGGAGGGGTGTGTGACAGGGGGAGGAGAGGGAGGGGTGTGTGACAGGGGGAGAGAGAGGGAGGGGTGTGTGACAGGGGGAGAGAGAGGGAGGGGTGTGTGACAGGGGGAGAGAGAGGGAGGGGTGTGAGACAGGGGGAGAGAGAGAGGGAGGGGTGTGACACAGGGGGAGAAGAGAGGGAGGGGTGTGACGGGGAGAGAGGGAGGGGTGTGACGGGGAGAGAGAGGGAGGGGTGTGACGGGGAGAGAGAGGGAGGGGTGTGACGGGGAGAGAGAGGGAGGGGTGTGACGGGGAGAGAGAGGGAGGGGTGTGACGGGGAGAGAGAGGGAGGGGTGTGACGGGGAGAGAGAGGGAGGGGTGTGACGGGGAGAGAGAGGGAGGGGTGTGACGGGGAGAGAGAGGGAGGGGTGCGAGACGGGGGAGAGAGAGGGAGGGGTGTGTGACAGGGGGAGAGAGAGGGAGGGGTGTGTGACAGGGGGAGAGAGAGGGAGGGGTGTGTGACAGGGGGAGGAGAGGGAGGGGTGTGTGACAGGGGGAGGAGAGGGAGGGGTGTGTGACAGGGGGAGGAGAGGGAGGGGTGTGTGACAGGGGGAGGAGAGGGAGGGGTGTGTGACAGGGGGAGAGAGAGGGAGGGGTGTGTGACAGGGGGAGAGAGAGGGAGGGGTGTGAGACAGGGGGAGAGAGAGAGGGAGGGGTGTGACACAGGGGGAGAAGAGAGGGAGGGGTGTGACACGGGGAGAGAGAGAGGGAGGGGTGTGACGGGGAGAGAGAGGGAGGGGTGTGACGGGGAGAGAGAGGGAGGGGTGTGACGGGGAGAGAGAGGGAGGGGTGTGACGGGGAGAGAGAGGGAGGGGTGTGACGGGGAGAGAGAGGGAGGGGTGTGACGGGGAGAGAGAGGGAGGGGTGTGACGGGGAGAGAGAGGGAGGGGTGTGACGGGGAGAGAGAGGGAGGGGTGTGACGGGGAGAGAGAGGGAGGGGTGTGAGGCAGGGGGAGAGAGAGGGAGGGGTGTGACGGGGAGAGAGATGGAGGGGTGTGACGGGGAGAGAGAGGGAGGGGTGTGACGGGGAGAGAGAGGGAGGGGTGTGAGACAGGGGGAGAGAGAGGGAGGGGTGTGAGACAGGGGGAGAGAGAGGGAGGGGGTGAGAATCTGAGAAAGAGAATTATTGCACAATAAAATAATATATGAGTAATAAATACCAGCAACATATTCTATAAAAGCCATTCTATAAAAGCCAGTAAAGAAGCAACAGACTTCCACAATGAAAATACAATCTATCATTGTCATGCTGTTCTGATGTTGATGTTGTGACTGATGACTAAGGGGTGGCTTTTAATGAAATGTCTTTTATTTTTCTTTTCATTTTAGAACTATGTCTTTATTATACTAAGCATTAATTTTATATTACGGGAAAAAATGACCCGTTTTTATAGCTTTTTTTTTTTTTGCATTTTTCATAGATTTCAAATTTTTTTTACATTTTTCTGTCATTTTTAACCTTTTGAATATCAAGCTTGAGAATATATGGCAACTACCAAGGGGTGGGGGTTCTGAGTGGACCCCACCACATCATTGCTCTTCCAGAGATGTAAATGATAAGAATAAGGTTTTTCAGAGATAACATAAGTTAACTGTAAGACAACAATGACTTTTTTTTTTGCTAATTCTTTGTTACTATTAATTTCATAGTTTCACTACATGCATGACAAACAATATTTGTTAAATGTTTCTGATGACTTGAAAGCACGTACTTGTACATTTTGCAGGATATGTTTGGCTTTCTATCAGTCTTTTTAGGACATAACTCTCATCGGTTTCTCTTTGACTGCTGTTTGCAGAAGTATGTAGTACTTCTTCCATTTCTTTTGGAATAAGATTTTGTATCGTTTTGAAAAGGCTGGTATGGATCTGTAAACATTGCTTGCAATGTGGCGTAACTAATTCTTTCCCGAGGTCTAACAAAAATTTTTTCTTCTATGTACAAAATTTATATGGAAATTTCGATTTTTCCTCTTCCATATTATGTTAACATTCAAAAACCCTATGTTAACTATGTTGAGAAACAAAGCACAAGGTCACCTTCTTGTGGTCCTCAGAGACTTCCTTCATTGACCATTTTATCCAGTTCACTTTCAGATCCAGTTTAGTTTCTAAGTTATTTCCTAATAAATGTAAGACTTCATCACAATAAGTTCCATTATTTATAACGCACATTTTACGTCTTTTCAACATTGTTCTCACATAGCAAATATAACAAAACCAGTATAAATTACTAAGCAGGACTTTATGTTATGCATTCAAAATCTACATATTATGCAGAAATTTATGGAGAAAAAGATAAAAGATCAATCAAAGCCTTCTATCATGCCCATACAAGAAAGTACAACTTTGAAAGAAAAATTAATATGCACACCAAATTCCAAGAGGAGAATTCATGACCTCCAGAGAGAAAAAAAAAATACAATTTTGAAATAAATGGTATTATTTTTGCTTTTTATGCTACAAACGTGAAGATCTATAGCACTCTGACAATTAAAAAAATCAGCACTACTTGTACTCATCGTTCCACCATTTAACTATTAAAAATATTCCTTTGGGGTCATCTTGGATCCTGCTTAGTACTCGGAACGTTAAAGCATTTTTCATTGATTTCATCAATTTTAATATTAATTTTAATGAATTGGTTCAAATAATATTTACGAGATGAAACAAATGTTCTCCACAGAATTCCTAAGTAGCCTATTCAATTTATTCATTGAGAATAATATTATCAAATCTGCCCCCTACTGATAACCTTTTTTATTCACACAAAAACATATACTCTTTGTAGTTATCTAACAAATGAAATTGAAAAACTGCATGTACTTACCATGTGCGTGATTCCATGCGAGTGTGCATCACCATATAGCGATAAATATTGAGAACTCTTTTGCAAGTGTCTACTTGTTCCTCCAATAATAATGGATACTCAGCACTCACTTCCAGCATGAAGACATTAGCTGCGTGGCTAATAAATACCTGCAACAGATTCTACAGAAGCCACATAATCAGTAGAGATAGTGGACTTACACAATGAAAATAATCACTACTTTCATTAAATTTAATGGACTGCAATAATACTCGTATGATTAACAAATGCATATTATTTATACTTATAAATACAAGAATTTATAGAAAAAGGCTTTTTTATAGAACCTGTTTTAGAATCAGACAAAGATACCTAAATGGTTGTTTAAGTATTGTTTGTTACAATTATGCTTCATCCTCACAAGCATTGTTTATATATCTCTGTTCTGCAGAACATACCAAAGATGTACTGTGGCAGTCTCAGAAGCATTGCAATTGAAATTCCTTTAAATCTAGATATTTTCATTAATACGTTAAATGAAGTTTGCATATTACGCTTCAATGGGAGCAAAGAACAGAAATAGTCTTTCAGTCACAATTCACATTCGGATCCAAGTTTAACCCATTACTCCAAATTTCATGAAAATCTATGAAAATCTATGAAAATCTGTGAAAATAACCTCCACACACATCTGCTCATAAAGAATTCCACAATTTTTGTTTCTGTGTCATTACTATTTGTGTTTCTTTTTTTATTTATTTCTTTGTTGTTCATATGCAGGCAGTAGCATCAAAGACAAATCACAGTATACATTGTACATCATTTTAGATAATTGTAGATAGTACTATAATATCAAGCAAAACCCAACAAAAGTTTTGTTTGTTAATTGGTTTTATTGAAAATTAGTCTGTTATTTAAAAAACAGCACTCTTGGCATTCATAATTTACAAAATTTCATTAATTCATGTTTTTCTGTTTACTTAGAAACAATTGAGAAATAAAATTGAAGTTGGCTGCAAAACATTATTATATCCCATTTGAGATCAACATTTTTGACTATTATTATTAATTTATTTATTATAATTACTTCACAATATTTCTTTTCGAATTCTTTATCTGATGTACTAATGTTAAAGGGTATATCCTGTTAATAAATATTATTATAATATTAAGTAAAGCTTTAAAATGTTTTTCAGAGAAGTCAGAGCAAAAATCTGAAGTTTAAACATTCTATGTATATTAAAATGCTCTAAGTATTTAGAGATATCAATACAAAGTGGTACATGTGTCATTGTAAAAACACTTTTTTGTTTACATAATTACAATTGTTTTGAACTCTCACTGTCCTGACCACACTAATCTCATAGCGAGATCCAAACTCAACTTGGCTTAACTGAAAGATTCTTGAGATCTGCATACAGGAAGCTGTGGACAAAATATCGACAAACTAAAGAGAAGACACTATGTAGATAAGATCTTCTTCAGAAATTAGATATCTGGAGAAAACAGACTTTGTTGAAAGAACTATGAACAAACCACTGCCCAAACTAAAAGCTGTACTTGTATACCAGGAGGCAGTTATCTTGACAATCTCTATACCTATATCATTGCACATAGAGGATAAGGGACTCATGGGTGACCCACTACCAACATCTTTTTTCTGAAGTATTTCAAGCAATCTACACAGTGGAACTGGATAACTATCTTAATTGCTATTGACACTCCATATTCAGTGAATTTTTGGAACAATATCGACCTGTAGACATGAACACACAAGACACCACAGACCTCCGCAACTCTCTAGTCCCAATTTGTCCAGCCAGACCAGAGTTCCCCACTAGTTCTGATTGATTGATAGATGGATGGATTGATCGACGGTTTCAAGGGCACTTCAACAGCTATGATCATTGATGCCATATCAATGGCTGTAAATTGTAACAGATCATAAAAATACCATTGCAGATGAAACTATCTATCTGTTTACAACCACATACATAACTTGAAATTAAGGTCTAAAGGCCACATACAATCTATTAAACAAATGTGCAAGATTCATAAATAGTAAACTAATGGTGCTACAGAATGGCATAGACTTTCTCGCACTAGTTAATTTTCTAATATCTTTAGTCTAAGGCCAACTTTTCAGTATTTCCCCCCTTGTCCCAGCTGCTACCTATCACAATGCTTTTTCAGGTTAGATAAATTTTTCCAATGCCTAATAATAGAATAGAAACAAGTCGTTCAGAACATTACAGATGAGTAAAACATATTCAAGTCGGTAAATTTCCATTGAAAAATTTATAGCCATTCTTGAGAATATGTCATTTGAGCGTTTCTAAAAATGTGCAATTTTGAGCATATTTTCATACAGAAGTACTGAGTTTTCAAGAAACTTCATACAAATTATTTGAAGTGTTTGTGTCTACGAATGCAATAATGTATAGAAAATGCTCCTAATATAAATATTACTGGCATAAGAGACATTCAAAAATTACCTTTGTGTAGTTTTTGAAAAATCAAACTACACCAAAATGGTGTATGTGTCATGTGATTCAGTGTATTTAGCAGTATTCTTACAAAAAGTATTAAGGCAAATAGGAGTCTTTTTGAGACAATTTTGTTTCTACATTTCCGAAAATGCGCAATTTTGAGCTCATTTTCACTAATAACTTTTGAGTTTTTGAGAAACTTTATAAGAAACTATTAGAAGCACCAGCACTTACAAATACAATGTTTAAAAACTGACTGTAATGTAAATATTAACAATATGAGTTATAAAGAAAATTACATTTGTGTAATTTAAAAAAATCTAAACAATACATCGAAATGGCGTTTAGGTCATTCAGTGGATTCATTGGGTATAGCTGTGTCCATACAAAAAGTTTAAAGAAAAATGTGGAATTTTTTAAGAGAAATTCTTGTTTTTAAATTTTTTTAATATTGCCTATACTACCCTAGTCCACACACAGTGCATGGGAAGCAGAGAGGCACAATGCCACATTTATATTAAGGGTGATTAAGGATTCTGTAAATACCTGGTCTTCCTCATTCTGTGTTGCTAGCCAGAGGGAAGTATATAGATTGCTGGCTATGGATAGTGCTAAATTCACTGTATAAGTAGACAATTGTTTATGAGAAATTCTTGTTTTTAAATTTTTTTAATATTGCCTATACTACCCTAGTCCACACACAGTGCATGGGAAGCAGAGAGGCACAATGCCACATTTATATTAAGGGTGATTAAGGATTCTGTAAATACCTGGTCTTCCTCATTCTGTGTTGCTAGCCAGAGGGAAGTATATAGATTGCTGGCTATGGATAGTGCTAAATTCACTGTATAAGTAGACATAATAAACCATTTCACTGTATTCTTTGTTGTTTTTTTTTATTAAATTACACAAATATATTTTTCTTTAATATCTCTTCTGCCTTTTATATGCACATTTTCAGTGATTTGTATACATTGTTGCATTTGTGGGTAGAAGTGCTTCATATGATTTCCAATGAAGTTTTTCAAAAACTCAAGTTTTCTGTTTCTGTGAAAAAGGGCTTCAAATTTTGCATTTACTAGACACACATTTTTGTAAAACAGCTACAAATTTGTCAACAATAATTTCCTAATAGGCCTAAGAACTTCTTCTACAATTTTCTTAAAGTAATATTTTGATTCTATTATTAGGAAATCGAATAATAGAGAAAATTAAAATTGCAGCGATGGATGGGAGCTGACAAGAGGATGGGGGCAAGACTGAATATCTAGCCCAGACCCAACTAACTAGTATGAAAAAGTCTGTCATTCCGTAGCACCTCCAGTTTAAATTGTTGCTTGATGTCTGGCTTTCAGTGATCCTTTTGTTGATCATGATTATAAAAACACTGCAATGGGATTGAATACACCAATACTTAAATCTTAAATCTAAGAAAATTGATAAATGGCGATATTCATTGCCTGGTTTTGCCCAACAAAATATTGTATAGAGCTTCTAACTTCAATTTTAGACATCTTACTTTTCTATTTAATTCTCAGTATAGTCTCTATTTATATGGAAACAGTTACGCTGCAGAAAAGATTTTACTTGGGAATTAAACTTGTGAATTGATTTCAATGAGTTGTAAAATAATATACATGCATTAAAGGCAATTTTTTTGTAGTGAGCTGTTGATAATGACATCTGATGAATACAACATTTGACGTTGAGTGTTATACTTACACTTTTAGACATCTGTATTCTTTTAAAATATTATTAGTTTTAGCATGTGTTCTTAAACAATATTAAACATTTAGATATCGGTATTTTTTTTTATTCTTTTAAAAACAAAAACAATTAATCAAGAGACAAGGTAATGGTAGAATTCCTTGCTTGATAAAACAGGGTTTACAATAATCATGTGGGGGGATTTACTCATTAATCATACAATTCTTTTCTGTAATCTAGATGTCTGGGCACTAAATTGTGTGTTTCCAAAAAATATTATGCCATATCTCAGGAGGGAATGAACATAAGTGAAATATACACAACAAGCAGTAAGAAGGCTGAGTGAATTTCAAAGCATCCTGAACACGTAGCATAATGAACATCATTTTGTGTTCAATTCATTTCAATGGAAATGCCATTTGAAGTTTGAATTGAGGGACCTAAAAATGATGGTACATTAACATCAATCAAAGGAACATCATTTTCAGTAAGTAAACAATTATGTATACGAAATGGAAAACTGCACTGAAACCGTTTTCTTTTCATTTACTATTACTTTGTTATTATTAAACTACTTCGAAACATCTGATATTGCACTATTTTATGTATCTTTATTGCAAAGCCTATTTGTATCATCTGAAAAGAAAACTGGTCTTCCATTTCAAATCATCCAGAGCATATTGATTACGTACAGTAGGAAGAGAATAGGGCCTAAAATCAAACCCTGCAGGACACCATGTGCAATTGGCAATGAATCTGATACAGCTAGTTAAGGAGATATGGTGGCAATTTGGTAGTGACTGTTGCATTCCTTCTTTAGGGATTAAGATGATGAAAGCATTCCAGTGTATTTTTGAAATGGTATACTCTCACCAGATTTGATTGAAAATATTAAAGAAGAATTATTTACCTTGTTCTGGTCGATTTTACTACATCACATTTTGTGTCTGGTCTGGGCAAGGAGGTGTGTTTTTTGATAGCAATATGCCAGAGGATAGCTCATCCATAAAAAAAAGCAGCATCATAGCTTTCTTCCACAACAGCCAAAAAATCAAGGACAGAGTTCCCATTCTTCTTATGGTACAAAGCAAAGGTGTAGCAAGGAAGAGTATAGCAAGATGAGCTCAACACTTCAGAGGGGAAGGCAACGCCCTCAGTTCTATATATTTGCAGCTGCCAAATCACTAAAAGCCCAGGCACTGCAAATGAAGGGAAGATTCAACTTTGCTAGTGCCTTCTTCCTGGCCTTGATTGCATGTCCCAACAGTTAGGCAAAGGGACTGCTCGATCTCCGGACAGTCTGCTCGCTGAAATATCCTGTGAGGGGGACATACGGAAGATGGAACGAGAGCATTGATATGCTTCAAGACTGGATAATAATCACTCCCATATCAACAGTCAAGGACATTACAGTCCAGTCTAGTCTAGAGTTGGGCCGAGGAATTGGCTACAGGTCACTAAATCTATACATGAGGAGATCCTACAGGCAACTTAAAACTGGGTGTGTTCAAGAAAACGACAGTCATTCTCTATAGCAGTTACCACAAAGGTTCCCTTCTGACAAGTTCAATAGAAGACTGCAGGATTGTAACCACTGAAGTCTCCAACGAAGGACAGGTAGACTAGATATTACAGTTAAAAAGTTTGTTCAATACTGCTTGTCTGGGGATGTAAATATTAGAAAGTAAGGAGAGAGAAGGTTGACACACACACGCACAAACACATACACAAACACGCGCGCGCGCTCACAAACGCGCGCGCGCACACAAACGCGCGCGCGCACACAAACGCGCGCGCGCACACAAACGCGCGCGCGCACACAAACGCGCGCGCGCACACAAACGCGCGCGCGGACACAAACATACGCGCGCGCACACAAACACACGCGCGCACACACAAACACAAGCGCGCGCGCACACACACAAACACGCGCGCACACACAAACACGCGGACACAAAGCGCACACACAAACACGCGGACACAAACACGCGGACACAAACACAAGGTTTGGAACCTGGACTGGACTTGATTTCTTGACAAAAGTGGCCGTCAAGGTGGTGGATATCGTCAACGTCACCGTCGTTTTCTTCGATCGCTTCCCTGTTCGTCCAGGATGCCCGGGAAGTCGATCCCACCGGGGACCTTCCGCAGAGGAATCCTCCTGAGGTATCCGGAGGTCCGGGACCCACGTGGTTGATCCTCGCCCCTGCGAGTGGTCGTGCCTTTGTTTTGGTCCGTTTAGTAGGTGGCTCAAGGACAGTAAAGGCCCCTTGAACACTGGGCACTGGTTTGAACTTGCCGCGTGATCGCCATTGCAGATACGCAATGAAGTGGTGGGGAGCTGGGCATTTCCTTATTCGACATTTTGCTACATTTGGTGTATATGAGGTTGACAAATGCAGGACTCAAAGAGTATGGCCGAATTCAGAACAAGGTAGAAAATGTGCTCACCCGAAAGTTATAAAAACCATTAGATATTATTTCCTGATACGAAAGGCGGTCGAATGTAAGGACAAGAGTGAAAGTGGGAATTTGTTTTCCATTTTCTTTCTTTTTGATCCTGTATGAATCTATAACACATTGTGCTTTGAAGAAGGATTTCAATTCCTCATTTTCTACCAAGACATCTTCACTGTGAAGTGCCTTCCTCAAAATGAGGCTAGGATACGCAGACATTTTAACCTGGAGGCCAGTAATCTTAGTTTTAAGAAGTTTTTCAATCTCACTGTCAGTGTGGGCTTCAAAAACAATGGTACCACTTCTATGATGAACCAATGCTGGAAACCTTCAAAATCATTGATGGCTCAGACAAACACACAGATTACACTTAAAATAACGACGTAGATCAACACCTTGATTATGGATAAAATCTGGGTTGTTATTTATCCACATCTTTCGGTTAGACAATTTGCTTTCACGCCTGGGAGAAATATAGAAGCTAATTCGTCCTATTACTCTTATTATATACTTGAAGCTATGGAACAAACTTCAAGTGGATTGTATATATACAGATTTTAGCAAGGCATTCGGCTCGGTAAACTACGAGATTTTACTACTTAAACTGGAGAGGTATGGGAGTCAGTAGACCATTACTACGGTGGTTTCACAGTTACCTGGCTCATCGAGTTCAGATGCTTTCATACGAGTATTGTATCCGAGCCTATAGAGGCATCTTCAGGTTCCCTTAGGGGTCACACTTAGGTCCTCTCTTATTTAACATATTTTTTGTTAACGACATATGCGACAGTACATTGGACATGGAGTATCTGCTTTTTGCTGATGACCTTACTTTTTTAAAAAAAATCCAATCTGATGGACACCAAGTCCTTATGCAAAACACCCTAAATGCCTTAGATGCATGGTGCGTGAAGAACTACCTTTTTCTCAATATCACGAAATGTAAAACTGTAACTTTTTCAAGATCTAGATCTAATGAAACCTCAAATTATATGATAAATCTCGCTCCACCATTAGAGATCTGGGCGTGATTTCTGATTGCAGGATAATTTTCACGATCATTTTCATCACACAATAGTCAAATCAAGCCAAGTCTTGGGATACATTAAAAGATTCTGCCACGAATTACACCCAGTAGTGGTCTTCAGATCACTATCTTATGCTAGTCAAGCCAATATTGATCTACTCTTCTCTGCTTTGGTCTCCATTTTTTCCGAAATATAAATCACAAATTTAAACAGTCTAACACAAATTTTTCAGAATGTTAGCCTATGGTTTGGGATTGGAAGATCCGTATATAAAACATTAATATATTGACTTGGCTCTGCAATCACACATTCCTTCACAGAGTTCTCAGAGAGACTTATTGTTTTTGAGAAAACTGATGAAGTCAATTGCAAAATCTTGCAAATCCAGATAGTGTACAAAACACTTAACTTTAATTCTAGAACCAAAGATATTTTTGCTATCAGATTTTACCATCAATCTTACACAGCAAATAATGTTATAAATCAATGTTGCAAATCAGTCAACAGTTTGAATATTGATATATGTGAAATGGATAAATTGTTTTTTTTATCACTAGTGAGAAACAAAATCTGGAAATTAGAATGGTAGAGCTACTGTTATACCAGATATACTTCACATGTTTTTATTGAATGTTTTTCTTTATAAATGTTTTTATTTTTATAATTATGTTGCTCCATGCATATTTTTATTGTATTCTTTTTGTAAATAATGACTTACTTGTCCATACAATAATAAATTTAAAAAAACACACTTGCGATAAGAAAACGAGGCATGGTCAACTTATCTGAGTCTACAGAAGCAGCAGTTGAGATCACGGATCGCAACAAGGGAACACTTCACTAGAGAGATGACTTCTCTCTTGTCCCATACTCTCAAAGAGGCACTATGAACCTTCATTCGCCCTGGAATTCAGTGCTGGCCCTAGTCCAGGCCTATTGATTGAGATAGGGTTGGCATCCAAACTAGCCATCTAGAAGCCGGGACCAACGGTAACATAAAATGGAGAATAATAGAATGCAAAATGGAGAAAGGCATACATGAAAGCCTTCTCTGCAAACCTCATCAGGACATAGACAGACCCAGTTCAATGGGCACACTTACAGTCTGTTATACATTTTTGTGAATGTTGATGGGCCACACAATCAACTTTGAACACAAGGTGTTAAATAATTATTGCTCTTATGTCAACATATGGATGTGAAATTCACATGTTTGCTAATTCAATTGCAAATGTCTGTAATTAAATTATTTCACAAATAAATGCCTAGATAATTAAGTTAAACAATTGTTTCACATATTATCCAATAAATGGGTTTTACTGTATGTAAATAAATAAATAATTACATCAAGAGTAAAAGTGGGGACCTCTTTCACACACCTTTGATTTGGAATTCCTCCATGTTTGAAATTAATTGATTGGCCATTCCCTTACAAAGGTTGAGGGTAGGGGGAGAGGTCATTTCCATCTGGAGAGCGGCAATCTGCATGCTTTTTGCAATTTTGTCCATTTGCTCGTCAGAAATTGTACCATTCCTTTATCGCATGACCGCTTGGAGATTCCCAAACAAATCCTCTAAAGCTTGCGCCAAACAGGCTCATAATTTTAGGCAAAAACAGTCTCTTCTCATAGACAAAACTATTCAAATCAACCATACATTCAAAACATCTCTGCCTTCTGGAAGCGGGCCATGGGGAAGTTTTAGGTTCCATAATATTGTTGATGTTTCATTTCCGAACTCCCCACTCATGGAAACTATCAAGAGGGCACCCCACTGGGATGCCAGGGTTGACATGGAGATATACTAGGGGGATGACAGCACTGCCACTCTGCAGTTCCCCCCGCTCACCCTAGAGACATAGTCTGAGGCGACTGATCAGGACAGTGTGACGAGATGGATACTCACAGCGAACACAGACACAGAGCTTTCATATAACAAATATTTATTTACAAGGAAAACACAACAAATATTTACAATGAATTTATACTTTACACCCTAGCTCTGATAGACCTGCTATCCCTTGATTGCGGGAGCGATCTCAACCCGATTGACCACACGAAATACTCGACAAATTTTGCCACTTGTTTGACTCCAAAGAGCTGGCTTAAAGAGGGGAACCAATATGGATGCAAGTAACTACATACAAACTAGTCTATCCAGCTCAGAATGTAAAGTGAAGGAGCGACTAATGGATAAGTCATGACTTCAGGGCGAATTCCACCTAATCAAAACAGCTTTGGGCCAGTTAGGTCAATTACCACCAACCTCACGACCCCAGGACTGGACAATTGCCTTAGACAGTGACACTCCACGTGAAGATCATGTATTCTGATTTTTCCATGGCTTTTGATAAAACTCTAGGACCCAGTCCTTTCTTCTGGCACATAGCTTTTATGTCACGATCAGAAATATAAAGCAGTCTTCAAGAACATTGTCAAAGGAGTTTCTCCACACTCTCTAATGGGATCAATGCCATCTCTGTTCTACCATGTGGATAAACTCATGCTTTATGATGTATGCCAACAACACTAACGTTCAATGAAATCTGCTAACACATAATATTTTACTTCAGCAAGAAATGAACTCTTTTCGCAAATGAACAACTGAATGGCAGGTAGCTCTAAATTATTTATGAAGAACATTAAACAACCAAAAAATCCAAAGGAACAAATTACAATGGCACTGAACAATTGGCAGCAATGAAAGTTATGAAGAATCTGGGCATTTTTATTGCAGATAAACTTATAATGTGAAATGATTATACACCATAGCCAAGAAAGATAAAGCTATGTTTGTTCAGCAAAAGTCTTTTTCAACATTGAAAAGCAAAACTTTCATGCATTTATATAGGATACACAATTGTCAAATTTGGCATCTGCCTATTACAGAATGGGTGTCTATGGGTAATCTATGTCTATTATACAATGTGTGTTCTTTAATTCTATAATAGACATAAGTGTACTTCAGAAAGTATAGAGAGAAGCTATGATTCCAGTGGATTTCTTTTGTAACAGATATTCTGTCTACTAAAGGCTTAAAAACTTAAATATGGGTCTCTTATGTGTATAGAAAGAAATAAGGGTCTCTTACATTTAAAGAAAATACCCATCATACAAATACAATCAAACTCAGGATTGTCTGTATCTGCTCTTATACAGTTCTACAGTATTTAAATTTTTTTAAAATATGCAATGACATTTTTATTGCCAATTGAGATTTCTTTCTCAATTCCTTTAAATTAAGTGTTCCACAGACATTTAAGTTTGGGGTACATTGCATGGAGGAGTATATAATAGGAGTGCAAACACTCGCTTTTTGAGAGTATGGACTAGAACATTTGCCAGTGTCGTTTCCAAGTTGTGGCATTTACTTTAAGGTACACGCAAATTTCAATACTACTTCGGTAATTTGTTCATCAGGTAGTGGAGGGAGCTTATGAAACTTCTACCATTCATTTCATCCTGAAATTTCATATCTTGCTAGTGGAGAAGTAAAGTGATTATTTGTGTCATTTCATTTGCAAGCATTGTTTGGCAGTGTACATTGTTATCAAGTGTTGCTGATCACAATGGCAAGGTTGTTGGGTTCTAGGATACGCCAATGCTGTACGGCAGGGTTAAGAAAAACGTTTCTTAAGATTTTCCTCTGAGCCGGGAAGGTGAGTGAAATTATTAATACATAACAAAATTGCACAGTGATATGGCCCAATTGAAACAAATAATTAGTTAATTTTTATTAAGTGTATTGGGCTTAGTTTGTAAACTGATTCATTTTCATCTATTATTGTGCCATTTCATGTATTGCTCTGTACTTTCAGGTAACTCAAAGAGCTTTGTATATCATCGGGTGTGGCATACATTTCAAAACAACATAGTGCTTCTTCAATTTTTCAGTCAAAAATCTCTTGACAAAATTCAACTGATATCCCACACTCTTCAGCAAGCTCTCTGACAGTCAGATTTGCCTGAATCAGGGTGTTGATTTTGTCAACATGCGGGTCATCAGTTGAAGTGGAAGGGGTCCAGGACGTTCATCATCATCAAGGGACTGTCAACCAACTTCAAAATGTTCATGCCACTTGAAACATGCCATACGTTTCTGAACAACATCACCACAAGGGATGTTATGCATAGTGAAAGTTTCTGTCACAGATTTTTCAAGTCTAACACAAAATTTCACAGCAAGTCATTGCCCTTTCGGGTCATTCATTCTGAAATCCACCAAAAATCGTACTTCACTCAAAAACCATGTAGCTCATAAACAAATAAAGATATCAACAATTGAGAAATCAGCAGATCTATTCAAACCTAGCAACATCAAGCAGATTTCCCTAGAATCAATTGGAGCCATGCAATTCAAGCAGTCTGCATATTATTTGAACAGACTCTGTATGATATTAAGGAGGTTATTATCCACATTGAATGTCCAAAAGTAAAATCAGTCACGCACCTCAGCTAGCTGCGAAAAAAATCAAAAATTATTCATACTGACCAGAGAATGAAGTGCTATCGATTTTCACCTGCACCTTATTGCATATGGTGTGACATGAGTTCCCCTCTTATTCTGTATTCCTCCACATACATTTCATTCAAGTTATGACATCATAGATAAAGTTTTATATCTCAAAACCTACCTGCAGGCCAGCCCGAACTAACAAGTTTTCTCGATGAATAGCTCCCAAATACGAATCATTCCTTAGTCGTGACACACGAGTAGGCTCCATGTCACTGCTATCCATAGAAGAGTATTCATAAGATGGAGGTCCACTACGACCATCTTCCTTGTGACTCTCTAAGGGTTCTAACATAAACGGGGGTAACTCAGGTACCTGTAAGTTCAATATACTTTATTAATTATTTTACTTATTTTTCCTTTTGATTAAATTTGTCCTATTCTCAAACGGTGTCATATATTTAATGCAGTTGTGCATTAACTAAAAAGTATTAATCAGAAACAGAAGACTGTAACATATTCTAGAACAGTGAAATAAATCAACATCATGATTGTACTTACATTCATTTGAATCCAGTCTTTGTACACAGCAATAGCCTTGCGAATCGCAGGGGAGTGAGTGAAATTGAGCAAGAATGCTTGCCGATACACCTCATGCACAAAGTTGACGTTATCACGACTACTGTAGAGAACATCTCTCACAAGCTGCAATGCGGCTGCTGTTGGGTCCTCACTGCAAGGAAATGCATATGAGAAGAATTCTTCATGACACAATTGCATTAAATCATACTTTAAAGCTACAGATATTGTTATCCTTTTATGAAGCATTTAATGGGAATAGAAATCTTAATATCGGAAACACTGCATTGATTTATGGTATAATTTTTTTTATCATCATCATCACTATTACTATCATGTTTATCATTACTATATCTATTATATTATTAATATTATTATTAACATTATTATTATTATTATTATTATTATTATTATTATTATTATTATTATTATTATTAATTGCAGAATATCCATTTGGAACAAAATTTTTAGTACAAATCAGAAAATAATGTTGCTCCCATAGAGATGTTAAGTGTCATGTTTTTGAAAAACAGTAACTACTCAAGATTCTTTTTTGCACAATTAGATACTTTGATTTATTTTGGAAAGAATTCCCTTTCTATCTCTCCCGAAAAGTGTGCATAACAGGTTGCAGTTACCGCTGAGTTACAGTCTAAAAGCAATGTTGTGAATACAAGTGGGTGTGAATGATCTTCCGTTATTACAAATTACAAGGGTAGTGAAATTTTTGAAATAAAATAATTTTATTTGTGTAACATGTTTAAACAATAGTACTTGTTGCAAAGTACTTGAGTGCGACCACTGTATTTTCGAAACTATGTTATTTTATGTGTTGTATAAATTTTATGACTATCAACTATCTTAATGTGTAACTGATACAAAAACTTGATCCCCCCCACACATACACACACACCACCCTCCACACACAAACACTATCATTGCTTTGCCAAAATACTGTTGTAATGCAAAACACCTGTTCTGTACAAGGGAGATAAAGACTTATTCCACAAAGGAAAAAAATTCTTTTGGACAGATTCATCTTAAAATCTCAATTTTCACTTTGGTTTGAGTTGCAAAAGAATTCAGGAAAAGCAACATGTGTGCATCAGCACACACACACTAAGACGTATACATGTAAGTGCATGCACACATATGTACACACACACACACACTTGCACATATGTATGTGCACACATACACAAGTACATGTGTGCCTGCACACACACACAATATTATATACCTATGGATAACAGATTTTATACAAATTGAAGTTTTGCAATTTCATACCTGAGGGAATGGTTTCCTCCATCAGAGTGGGAGAACACAGATGAGTTGTTGGAGTCAGACATTGGAGAAGCAGCATCATGGTTAGATCCCACCTGGCTCACACTCACACGTCGCAGCTCCGTCCCAGGGGAGTGGTCCGTATCTTCACTGCACAGGAAGTCAGTATTCTAGGATGACTTGTTTTGGTAATGTTAAATTCTTTCAAGTTTCCATAGAAACTTTACTACACATTTTAACTAAAATTGATTTTTAAAAGTTTCCAACCAACATACTGCACAAATTCCTGGCAGTTATGTTGAACAAGTTGAAATTTTGGAAGAAAATTAAATTTTTTACATATTTTCAGTAAAGATGCAGTACAGATGCATTGCAATATTGAAGAGTTTGTTTTTTTGTGCAGATTAATACACTGTTTTTAAGGGATGTTATATTCAAGTTGATTATCAAAATCAGCATGATATGTTTTTAACAATTCATATTTCAATTGTTTACTCAGGAGAGTAATTTCTTTCTATGCAAGTCAGCAGATAAGATCAGTAAGAAAAACAAGGAACACCATTTTCAAATTAAATTTGGAATAAAAGCCTTCATCTAATTACTTAATTATTTTAAATTATGAAGGTCTGTGCCCTGTATGGAAAATTAATTATCAAAACTTTGTTGTATCGAAGTTCTATACTAATATCATTAATTTGGAAATTAATCAATGAAAATATGTGAAAACTGTTTTGAACAGTGTCAAAATTAGAATCAAAACCAAAATTTAAATGGTTGTTTTAAGTTTTTTAACAAATTGAATGCTATTTCATAAATAGTATGTAGTATAATATAAGCAACTACCATGAATACCAGAATGATAAAATTGAATGTCTTATTAGTCAGTATGTATTACATTAACTTACAAATCCTTTCCAAATGCTTTCAAGATGTCAAATTTGGTTCCATAGAATGATGGGATGTAAAGCTGTGCACTTCAGAAGACAACAATGGGTTGATAAGTGGAGCTATGAGTTCTACAATTTTAGATTCAAAAAACTTTGGTATTGTAGAAATGTTTGTGTATTTTGTGTATTCAGTAGAAATAGGCCACAGTTAATAGCTACCACAGTTACCACAGTATATCCAATCATATTTATAAATGGGAGAAACAAAGAATTTGAAGAAATAAATGTCAGTATAGACACCTTCACATAAGAATTTAATAAAACATAACTCCATTTTCACCAAACGTAACTTAATTCCCTTTATCCAAACTCCAACGAACTGATAACCATACTATTTGCTCAATTCAAAACTTATCAATAAATCTCACCTGCTGGAATGTGTCTGCACTAAAGGCACATCTCCCTTCTTTGTTACATGGGTGAAGAGAGCCACCCATTTAATGACAGCAACACGACATCCTATAAATGGATCCTGGCGCCGGCGTCCTTCTGGTGTATCAGTCACTCCAGAAGAGCTCTTTCTCAAAATTGGGAGATCTAAAATTACACCCAAGCCCTTTAAACTTTGGTAGTTTCATCAACACACAAAATAAAATCAAGACTTTAATGTATGTAAGAATTACTATCCACTCACGAGCTCTCAGTATTTGTTTCAACTATCTTTTGCAGTTTCAACAAAGAATACACATCTGTTAATGAAATTTAGGAAATTCTGTGTAACTTACACCTGATTATTAAGTAAGGATTGAGTTGAAAAGGAACCAAGTTGATAAAGTCACTGAAAAAGTATATTCTGTGACTGTCCTATGAACATTCACTTCTAAAAATATCTCATTGACATTCAATAGTAACGAATCACATACTTATAGAAGAGTAACCTTTGGGATAACCGAACGGACCAATTATTCTGTGAATTACAACTCAATCATCCTATAAAGAGTTGAATGGTGTACACAGTGAAATGGTCTTTGCAATTACAACATTATTCATAACTTCATAAGATATGAAAATCAAACACTTTTTTTTAACAGACCAAACATTACAATGGCCATACATACATAATATATTTCATGCAATATTTCCGAGTGTGATTCCAGTATACTAAATTCCAACACCTGGTATAACAATTAACATAATTTTAAAAAATGGAATTTGTAAAATAATAATAATAATAATAATAATAATAATAATAATAATATAATAACAATAATAATAACAACAATAATAATAATAACAATAATAACAATAATAATAATAATAATAATAATAATAATAATAATAATAATAATAATAATAATAATAATAATAATAAAATTAAAAAAATCTTTCATTATTTAACAATACAGTATGAGCACTCATTTCCTAAAACAACCTTCCCTGACTTTTCCCAGTTTTTCTTTACAAGATTTGTAGTGCCTCACACTATTCAAAGAAAATATTAAATAAAAAACTGTTAGGTGCCAGTTTGTCAATTTTCTGATTTTGCCAGTAAAGGACAAAATTATCATTCACTTAAAAAATTAGATTGTGTAAAAAAAAAGAACTGCAGAAAGGTGTTGTAAGGAAAGATATCTAGTTTTATATTTCTTACAAATTTCCCGAACTATTACTTCCCTGAATTTTCCTTGAATTTTTTTAGATCAAATAATTTCCCGGAATTTACCACTTTTCCAGATTTTCCAGAAAGTAATCACCTTACAATTTCTTCTAAACAAAAATGTAAGTACTGAATCAGAAGTCTATAATTTCTAAATTGTCAATTACTATAATAATACTTGCAGTAATTGCTAACACATCACAAGACAATCAGGTTAGCTGCATGCAATCTGTTAGTTACCTAGCACAGGCCGGTACAGACTTGTTGTGTGCGAAAACTGGGGGAAGATGTGCGGCAGATAGAATTGCTTGAAGCGCTCAAACAGGAACACAAAGCACTTGTGTTGGCGTGTGAGGCGGTCCCGCCACTCGATGCGCGGTACCTGTAAACATACACATAGTGCTCTCTCATACACAGGCACACACTGGCCGGCCGCTCTCAGCACCCAGCACATTGAAGCCATCAATATTTAAATTAAACAGTACACATCTGAGGCTAAATAATGAAAAACTGAAATTTATATTACAGAATTTTAAAAGCAGAAGGAAATTGTCCGACTGTTACTTTTACACAATGCATTTAGACTCTATAACCCTCTACATGATCTGAATACTGCAGTGCACTTTGAAATGATATTATGCAGGCACAATGGACTTCACCCACTACAATGATTCTAGTCCACTTGATTTTAATGCATAGATATCAATATACATAAAATACATTACATACACAAAATCTGTAACATCTAAGCGCCTCTCAAAAAAAAATAGGCATCTTATTACAGGCTTGTTCACCCTTTTCCTTCTGCAGAATTGTAGGTGCCTCTAAACAAGGGGAAGATAGAAGTTGGAAAGAGGGTTTGGGACTGGATTTCAAACAATGGCTGAATTCCAAAAAATAAATATTAACATAATATTAATATTCACCAGCTAGCCATTTTTGTGAAAACACACTTCAATTATTTTAATTTCTTCAACCACAATTAAAAGAAGTTATCTGTCTCTCTACTGGACAGGCAGCAATGATTAAAAGCAGCTGTTATATGAGCTGAAGGTTTATTATTACTCCTTTCTCATCACCAGTCTAGTTTTTTGCTGCATAATTTTTTTTTTTAATTTTATTGTACTATGTAGGCAAAAAACTAGCCTATTGAGAACAAAATAGTTCTTGAAATGTTGCTAATAAAACTACTGAAAAAGAATATATATAATTTTATTTCAATTACTGTTTTTACTAAATACAAAATTGTCAACAAACGAAAATGGATCATACACAAATTTGATTTTAATAAGACAATCAAAATAACAAGAAACATGCTTGACAATGTACGGTTACATTTCCTGAAGTCAGTAGCATGCAGGCAAGTGTGTAGAGCTTAGTTGTTAATAAACAAAAAATAGAGCAATTGAAAGAAAGTGTTCGTAGATCAAGCTTAGCTTGGTCATAAGGATTTGGGAAGTTCAACAATGCAGAACACTAAAAAGAATAGAGATTTGTGAAATTGCTCTAGGAAAGTGTGAGAAAATAATGATCAAATCTGATTCAACAGTAACAGCTGGCATTTCAATTCTAGATGTGATGTTAGAAAAATATATATCAGGGGGAAAAAACTGAAAATGAAGCATTTGAACAATTCAAAGAATCTTTTAAAAGTTTGCTAGATAAGGAGGACTAAAATATCAGCAATGACTACAATACAGAGGACAATGACTGTTCACGCTGCGAAATAGTTGAATTAAAGTTTGGGAGAGCAGAGCATTGTTGATGAAAATGAAATGACAATGGAACATCGCCTCTTCTATCGCAGTAGTTCTTTCGTCAGACAAGAATGTTCTGGAAAATAAATGACACACAATTTACAAGTATTGTTACTTGGCGAAAGAAACAAAGAGTATTGAAGTTGTCACAGTTACCTCTGCTCAAACGAAAACTGCCCTTTCCTTACGAATTCTGTGCCTTTAGCTACGTGTTTCTATTACATACAGTGCCTGGCACACTCTGGGTCGAACCCTGAAGACGCTCCAAAACGCCTTCCGCACTACCTTGTCGTAACAAGGCGATAAGTCGTCTGCGATAGAATTCTAAGTATTTTGCCCGTGCCAAGTAAACGCGGGAGTGTTGCGAAGATCTTTTCCAGGAGCTGGTGCGATCTTTCGGTGACGCTCCGCACTAATAGAACAAGTTGAAATCGACTTCAAGGAACTTGCACGAAGAAATGAATGTTTGGACACCAGAGAAGAAATTCTCGCGGTTTTTTGGAGAAAATTAAGACTATCTCGAAGGCGCCAAGTTTAAAATGCATAGTCTTTTCCTTTGAAACGCCTTCAAAGAACATCAAACGCCCTGTTAAAGAAGACAAGGCGCCAAATTCGAAGTAATTTGGCCGGCAATGTGTCAATTGGAATTGGAATATTGGAAGAATATTTGGAAAAAAAGTCCCAATTTCAAGTATCGAAATATCAATACCTAGCATTAAGCAAGGTGTGTTGAAATATTACGGGAACACACAATTATCCCTGCTAATCATAGAAGTCCAAAAATCCACAATGTTTGTAGGGAATAAACAACATGTCGCTCACCGACAAAACCCAATGAATGAATGGATGTACACATTTATTTTTATGGAATGTAATGACACAATATTTATTCCAGGTGTCATAATAGAAACTCGGTACTTAGGAAATGTTTTATTGTTAATCAATAATGCCCTAAGGTACCCTCTAACCATTCACTTGAAAGAGAAAATGAAGTTTTTTCACTTTCCAAAGCTACTTCAATTCTCCAAAGAACTGGGTGTTATTAAAGCTTCAATCACTATTACAGGAAGGCATTTATGTGCAAGGTTCTCACAGGGCAAGAAGAAAAACACTCTTCAAATAAATTGAGATTAAGGATGCTGCGGCAAGAAGGATCAGCAGAAGCATGGATAGAGAATTGGAGCATCTACATATAACATTCCTCTAAATTTGATCACTAAACAGAAGTGAAAATATAAATTTTGTTTTAATATCATGTAACCGGCTAAGTCCGAAGAACACGCAAAGTAAAAGACAACAGATGGCGATTTTCATTTCGACACAACAATTGAAATAATGTTATTCTTTTGTTTATTATCTCAGTAGGCCAAAACATGACCCTTTGTATTGTTGTGCAACAAATTTGTTCTTTTAGTAAGAAAGAAAGCTTGGCAATTTCCATTTCGTTACAACCACAAGGTATCTAGGAAGAAACTCAGCTCTGATGCTGGAGACATGGTGTGGGGTATGTGCAAACAGTATTGAGGAACACTTCTTTTTGTCCACCTATAAACCAAAGTGACAATGGGACTCGAACATTTCAAGGGCTTACTTTTCTACAATTTTATTTATTAAAACCATGCGGTCTGCAAGGAGTCGAAAAGATAAATTTGCTGCTTTGAGGGTCACATGGAAATTCCATGGAAATTTGAAAAAGCATTACTATTCTGGAACAGACATTACTATCCTTGAAATGCTAATTCCATTATGAGGCAGATGCTCATTTAAACAATACATACCTACAAAACAGGCAAGTATAGTATGAGGGAGCGATAGCCTGCAATGTAAGTACTATCCTCTAAATTGTTTGCCATATACCAGGAAGGAAAATGGTGGAAAGGGTGCTTCTAGGTTTGAGTAGCAGAGTGGTTCAAACTCTTAACTAACCATATCAAAGAACTCGTAAGAATGTCACATGTCACAATTACTTCATGGACAAGACCTTCATAGAACATCTTCATATACATGGTCTCACTCTTGACAGATCTGTTCGAAAGAACTAGAGAATTCATTCCTCTCGTGAATTCATCTATTTTTGACTTTGCAAGGGTATCTACTTTGGTATGGTACGTTTTAAAGCAGAACAAAGCAGTCTTCCTTCTTTCCATACTTGCACAGAAGACCCAGGTAATAAACCAGATATAATACTCCATTACAATTACAAGAATTGTGGAATAGACACCCTGGACCATCCTATATCAAAGAAAAACAAACAGACGAAGATTTTTTTAATGGTCAAATGTGCAGCCAACATGGAATACGCAGAAACAATGCTTTACATTTATTCTTGCCTGAGGTATCAGAGGGCATCATTCAACCACACATTGAAAGGAGAAGTACTATGAGACTCCAGCAAAAGACATTTTCAGCTCAAAAGGAAGTTGGACAAACTAAATTTTATTGTCACTTCCCAAATGAGTAGTTCTACACTTGCGCACAAGATTGCATTCAGAAACAATGTTGCAGCAAACGTCACCAGTGAGTCTGCAATGACTACTGTGATGAACCCTGTTTTAATTAAAAGGAAAGAAAAGTTTAAACTTGCTCAATATGTGTTGTATTCTTGTAAAATATGTTAAAATCCATCATCATTTCTTAAAAATTTTTGCAATATTAAAATAATTATTTTGATTAATTATTCATTTTCCGTCATTAAATTCAAATCCTAAAATAAAGAAAACAATAGATGTGAACAAGCTGAAGAAGAGAATAGAGGAAAACATTTATTATACAGCAGTGTCTGGTAGACACTGTTTGCCCACAAAAGTATCTTAAGGAATCCTAGATTCTCGTGAGTTTAAAATCTGACTTCTGTTTTCCGAGTTCTTGTTTGTCATGCACTAAGAATACAGCATTTGATAAACGTCTTGGTATCATTTGTTGTGACTGTGAGGATGTCTAACTCAGTTTTCTCCGTGGTGAGCATTGCTGCCTGGTCAGCAATTTCATTCCTTGTTATTCCAATGTGAACAGGCATCCAACAAAAAACAAAATTATAATGATGCACCAATAAATTATGGACTTGGAGCCAAATGATTATCGTTAGAGGGTCACAAGAAGAGAAGCAGGAGATACATTCAAGTGAGCTTTTTGAATCACTGCTTCCTTTAATGTCACTGATTCAGTGACCTTAAGCGCCTCCAAGAGCGCATACCTTTCTATGGTATAAGTGCTGCATGAAGAGTCTATACAAAGACTCCACGTGGCACTGTGGCTGTAGAAGGCACACCCTACATTACCATTTTCGAAGGAACCATTAGTGTATATGGAGTTATAGTCAGGATACATTGATTTCGTCTTCTGGAATTCTGCCACAAATGTACTGGGGGGGGGGGGATGAAGATTTGGGGTAGTGTGATAATCTCGGGATTATTTTAGGCCAGAGAAGATTCCAAGGGGGAACAAGACTTTGGGGGGAGTTCTCAGGGATGGGGAGTTTTAAGTTTTATATCTAGTTTCTGCAAAAACTTGTAGACACGGATACCCTGAGGAAGGGCTAATGGTCTGAGTGCATACGATGTCCTGTGATTTCGGTGAAGAGCTGCTTGGCGTGAAGGAATATTTATGGCTGATACTTTCGTACTATTGGAGCCGATTACAGTATATCACCTTTGGCTTGGGGATGGTTCACCAGCTTAGGCCAAGGCATTATGTGCGACTTGTGTGGTAGGTGCTTGTGCTGATCCATATACCGGTATTGTGTATGGTATTCAATGACCGGAGGATCGATGGAGATGCTGACTCATAAACAATACACCTATAATCTAAGATAGGATAAATGAGGGTCCTATATATACAGAAAAGACATACTTGGTCTGCACCCCATGATCTACCAGTAAGGGTGCGAAGGAGGTTCAGTGGTGATACATAGCGGTTTTCAAGTTTTGAATATGTTTTCACCAAGTTAAATATCAGTCCAGATTTGGCAAAGGGAAGTTGACCCCCCACCCCCACCCCCACCCCACCCCAAAACAAAGATCCGATTGATTATAGAGGTGATATATTCTACAGAAGTGCATGCAACTGGATTTTGACACAGAGAACTTCAATCTACTTTTATCCCTCCATTCTTGCAGTTTGTCGAGGACAAGCTGTAACTGCCCCCCAATAACTTGCATGCTATTCGAGGAGCAGAATATGGCAAAGTCATCAACGAAGAGCAAAGCTTTCACAGGCTATCAAATTACAGATGCGATACTATTGACAGCAATTGCACAAATAGTGACACTCAGAATTAATCCCTGGGGAACACCGAAACTGGTAACTTGATGATAACATGTTACCGAGGCAGACGCGGCAACATCTTAACGAAAGAAAATCTACTAGAAATGAAGGGAGCCGTCCCCTAAGGCTCCAAGAATGCCGTACCTCCAGGTGGCGTCATACGCTTTCTCTATATCCATAAAAATTGCTACCAGGTGTTGTCGTAGCACGAAAGAAGTAGAGATCTGTGTGGCAAAGGATACTAAGTGATCAATGGTTGACCGGTTGATCCTGGTTGGCTTCCTGAAACCACACTGAAATGGTGTAAATAGATTCCTTTGTTCCAGGAGCCAGACCAGTCATTTTTTTTACCATTCGCTCTAAAAGCTTACACATACAGCTTGTGAGCGAGATTGGGAGGTAACTTAAAGAGTGTGTTTTATCCTTTCCTTCATTAGGGGTTGGAATAACAATATCTTAACGCCAAATCCTTGGTAAGGAATGTTCATCCCAAATCAGATAGAAAAGACTGAGGAGAAAAGAACGAGAATTTCCCAGGAAGTGTTTAAGCATTTGATTATGTGTCTGATCTGGTTCTGGAGCAGAATCCTTTCCACAAGCGAGGGCCCAGGAAAATTCACCCATGGAAAAAGGAACACTGTAGTCTTCCTCCACGCAACTCACGAAATCGTCTGCAATTCTCCGTTTTTCTTTTGGTCTTCAGAAAGCTAGGAGAGCAGTGTTCTGAACTGGAAATATGCTTGTAGTGAGAAGCCAAATTTTCAACTATATCTTCTGGTGTGTTGAGAAGATTTCCATTTACCAAAAGCCCTGAGATAGACAGCGAAGGGAGTCTTCCACCGATCTGTCGAACCTTTCGTCAGAATACTTTAGGGGGCATGCAGCAAGAGAGACGAAATATAAGCTCTCCAGAACATGGCCTTACTTTCCTGTATGGTCAATCCTAGCTCTGGCTTGTAATGTTTGATAATTTGTCAGATTATTCATGGTTGGGAACCTACCTTTGCCAATGCCCGTTTCCGATCACGCACCGCAGTGGCACAGTCGGCATTCCACCATGGCACAAGAGAATGTTGTGGGTGACCCGACGAGTTCGGTATTGTAACTATAGTCGCATGAAGAGAGGCGTCAGTAAAACAAGCAACCATAGTAACGATATCATTTGGGCAGTGCAATACCACCATGAGCATGAAGCCCGTCATCTTGATCACACCAATAGATGTTAAACCCCAGAAGCAAGAGAATGATGGGGAAGAATATGTGTTTCCTGAAGGCAGGCTGTAGATGGTCTATGTCAAGAAATTATCAGTTTCAATTCGTCCGAATGAACACAGAAGCTGTTTAGATTCCAGAAAAGAGCCATTGTAGGGAATTACCTATTTGCCTTTTTTTCTTTTTCACCTTCTGAAAAGTTGTAAAGGAAATTATTTTTCCTTCAAATAAAATTTGTTCTCTATTGTGAGTTCTTTCATTAAGGTCACATTCATCTTTTTGAAAATGTTAGTAGTCTTTGCCCAATATTGCATGCAATATGTGCAATTTTAAAAAATTACAGAAACAAGATTTTCTCAAAAAAAGCTCAAATTTTTTTCTTTAATCTTTTGGTAGGAATAGAGCAAAAGTACACTATTAGATGACATAAACGCCATTTTGCTCTATCCTTTTGTTTTTTTGAAAAATTACAAAAATGTATATGACTTGGTTGTAAGAGCCAACAACAAGGTTACTAAATACATAAACTTTAAAATATTCTCCAATATTTAAAATGCTGCATCACTTAAAAAGAAAAATTAGAAAAATAAATATTTGATCTTGAGTATAGTAACAATTTGGCTACCCAGAGTAAGAACAATATCATCCACATGCAGAAGTACTAGCAGTAATTTCACTAGATATAACACAGGTTATGCATTCCATTCTCTCTGAAACAGAGCTATTTCAAATGTAACTTACTTGGGAAACAATGAGTTCCAGGAGAGCATCCAAAAAGAATTTCATAGGATCATCAGGTTGTTTCTCTCCGCTTTGAGGTGGCAGAAGAGGGAGAATATCAACAGCACTCACAGGACCTGCTAAAGAAACAACCAAAACGTTAAGAGAAAATCTTATATTTCAAAAACTTTGAAGTAATATTTTTGAAATTACAAGCAAGATGAGAAATGTCTTGTTATCAATATATAAGGCAATCAACCCACAGAAATAAAATCACATGAAACCATTATCATTTTGAATATACCCGAGTTTCATAACCATACCACTTGACCAATATCAGTCTCACACGCGCGCGCGCACACACACACGCGCGCGCAGTGTATAAAAAAATAAAAATTATTCTTCTGATACCTGGCACAATGTCATGGAAGACAGCTGAACTGCGCATCAGTGCTGGTAGACCCAGGCCTGGAAATGGTGATGGAAAGCCGGGTACCAACGTTGCGAACATTGCATGCAATGTGTCTGGTGCATTATCCCCAAGAGCTTGATACCATAAGAGAAAGTACCTGAAAAACAAACAAAAATTATAAGAAAGTGTTTTATCATAAATGTTTTCTTTTCTCTAATACCAATAACAGCAGTGCCATACAATTAACTGTAACGAATGCTTAAATTGTAAATAACTAGAGACATATTCTACTTACGTTGGAAGTATGTCTTTGGTTAAACCACATGCCATCATGTTCTAAAACATTTTTTTTACAGCGGAAATTTAACTTTAACCTTTTTTTAGATAAATAACTTTTTAAAGCTGAATCCATACATCTAAATAATCATCTACAAAATCTGTATTCATTGCAACACTGCTTGCCCAGCTTAAAACCTCCAGACTTTACACATACAAATAAATATTTCCCCCAAAATTCGTGCATCAACAGAAAGTTTTCAACCCAATATTAAATGATTTGAAACATAGAAATACGCAAGGTATCCCACAAGGTTTGATCTTAGGTCCTATTCTCTTTCTGTTACGCGTGAATGATATAATCTTGTCTATTAAAAATGGAAGAACAGTTCTGTTTGCATATGACACAAATGTTCTTTCCAAAAAATAACAATAAATAGTAAGATTTCAGAAGCTTCAAATTGGATTCGTAATAACAAACTAATAGTTATCTAAGGAAAAGTGGTTTTAATATAGTTTTGATTTTCAAAGGGGCAATCGCATGCGCCATTGAAAATGAATAATATATAATTAGCTGATGTTAAATTAACAAAATTTCTAAGTCTCTCAATTCAGTCTAACCTCAAATGGAATATACATGTAACAGAATTAAATACTAAATTAAGTACATTATGTTACACATTCAGAATTCTTTCAAATACTGTCAGCCTTCATACAACTCGTTACGTGTATTTTGCTCATGTTCATTCCCGCTTCAGATATGGCATAATATTCTGGGGAAGCTCATTCTGTAATTTCCAGAACTTTAGATTTCAAAAGAAAATTATTTCAAACTCAAATTAACTCAAACAGGGAAAACAATGCCATCCATGTGATCTCTATAAGCCTCACTTCATTGTGCTTGGAATCTTACCATTGCCTTGCCTATTTAAGATCTGTAATTTTTGTCAACACTGACTTATTTAATGGTGGGAACATTTTTATCCAATACTGATATTTATAATTACAACACACATCATAGAAATCACGTTCATTAAGTGTCAGTATCAACAGTTCACTACAAGAAATCCAAATGCAATACTGTACATGAACTTTGCAATGCACTGCACGTTGACACACGCGCACGCGCACACACACACAAGATTTACCATGAACTAGAACACAAGTGATCATCAGCAAAAGATATCAAATCTCCCTTTGACATGGTGAGAAATATGTCATTTATGTACAGAATAAAGAATAGTTGTCCCAATATTGTTCCTTGCGGAACTCCACAAGTGACCACTCATTTTTTACAAGTAGCATTGTTTATTTTCACTACTTATTTACAATTAGTCATGGACTTTTAATCAAATCATAAGTAATTGCAAGAAAACCAGATCTACAGAGCTTCTTTAGTAGCAATTCATGGTTGACAGTATCAAATGCTTTAGCCAAATCCAGATAAATAGATATGCAGGGCATACTCTTATCTATTGAAGTACAGATCTGTCTTGTTACATACTTAATAGCATCTTCAGTATTTTTACCCTTTAGGAAACCAAATTGGAATTGGTTTATAATATTATGTTTATTTACGTAGTTTTCAAATCTAACTTTCAATATTTTTGTAAAATTTGAGATTAGTGAGAGAGATCGGTAATTAGTGGTTCTATCCATATCACCTGATTTGTAGATTGGAATAATCTCACCTTTCTTAAAGTGTTCAGGAAATACACCTCTCAATTGTTTTAATATATGTTTTGAAACATGTTTAATGACTGAAATTGAGATTTGATTGACACCTGCAGACTTTTTACTGTTCATGGCGTTTACAGTATTCAATATTTCTTGCTCCGTAGCAGGATAAAGAAAAATAGAACATGCAGGAGATCGTTCGGAATTCAATGTAGTCTCAGTCATTATAATACTTAGATTTTTAACCATAACGGGACCAACTTCAACAAAAAAAGTCATTAAACTTGTTTGCGATGTCAATATCATTTTCAATGAAAATACCATTGACATCATCAAACAATTGTTTAATTGAAGATTTAGATGAAGATTATTATTTTTTACCAGTAATCAGAAGCACTAAAATTTAAAATGTTTGGATACAATGTTTTAAAGTAAGGTTAGGAATAGCTCTAAAATCTATTAGTCAAATGTAATAAATGAATTGAAGTGTGTAGTATTTTAATTAATTATCAAAATAAAACTTAAAAAATCATAATTTCTCTGCAATAGTTGATGACTCAGCCAAATTTTGTAACGAATACTTAACTTAAATCAGGTCCACAATATTTTCAAAAGTAGACATTGTATACTTGATTTGATACTTTGTGTTGTTGATACAATAAAAGTTGAGGTCTCTTTACACCATCATCTTCCAAGTGACAATCACCATCCTGCTTGGAAATTTATTTTCCACACTATTATGGAACTTATCATACTAACCCTCTACAAACCCCATGAAAAGACATTTTTGAAAGCCACTATTACTTTTCAACTCAATCAGATTGAATGGTAGAGAACAATAACTTTGAAATGGTAATTGAATACTTCTATGAAATCGTCTACAACCTGATTGATATATGTCCCTCGAATTACCTCAAAAGTGTGACTACTTATCCTCTGTGGCAGAGGGATAGCGTAGTGGGGGCACCAGGGGCTGCCTGCCCTGGATGGCATTTTAGAGGGGTGGCCAAATTTCACAATAACTAATAATATCTTGTAAAAATTTGAACCATTTCATTTCATATTTTTGTCACACCTACAATTCAAACCAATTGAAATATGCCTGGAATCTTTCATTACTTATTCTGTGACAACTTCTTTAAATGAATGTGTAATAATGGCATCTTGCTCATTGAAGCGACTGGCAACACGGTCTGTAATGACTTCCAGGGTTTCCCCATATTTTATTTTGTGCTTGGGTTGTTAATGACTAATATTCAGTGAGAATGACTCCTATCAAACAAAAAATAGTGTACAATCTTTTATAATAACACCTGCAAATTAGATTACAGTACTGAGAAGTCCATTCAGGGAAGTTGGTCAGTGATACTTAGACAATTCAAAGTAAGTTTCAATGATGGACCCTCAGTCACCCAATTCACATTAACTTAATCTTCTATATGCATTCACTTTTCAAACTGTGATTGTCATGTTCATAAGTACTTGTAGTGAATGTTAAATTATGAACCTTCTTGAAAAATTGCATTTTTCATGTATGTATATATTCAACTAGGTGAGTATTAAATATTTTATTTAATAGAATTATTAAAAAGTACACAAACAAAATTTTAGTTACAACAGAACTTTTCTTATTAATTCTAACAATTATATTATTTTCCAAAAATCTATAAATTTAACTATTGTTCAATTTCTAATTGGAAGTCAATTTGTAATTTATATTCAATTCATTAATAACTAGTGTTGACGGTCGTCAAGGTATAATTAAAGGGTTCTATATCTGTTATATCAATGTAAGTGACATACATATTAGAATTTTTGTAATAAATGTGATTATTTTGTAGCGGGTGGGAGGTAACAGATGTTAAGTCAAATTTTTGTCAAAACTGAGTATGTCAGGACATTGCTTTACTATCATTGTGTGTAGGGAGATAAGTGGCATTTCAATTTTACCATTAACATTTACAGCAAAATTTGAATGTCACTTATCCCCCTACACCCAATGATAGTACTGTAATAAAGCAAAATCCTTACATGCTCATTTTAGACAAAAACTTGACTTATTCCCTTTTACAAGTGTACCTGCCATATAGTAAAACATACATATATGACTTTTCTATTTGTAACCTGTACAAAACACAATAATGATTGTTCTTGCTGAAAAGTTCTTTAGAATTCCAGTATATTTTAGTCTTTTAAACTGAAATACCTAAATAAGGGGGCGACGAAATTTTCCTCTGCCTCAGGTGGCTCACACCCTCACTACACTTCTGCTCTGTGGTACACAAGAAGGATGAAGGAATTCATTAACACCAAAAAATTGCTTCACAAAACATAACACTACTAAAAATCATGTTAATTTTGTCAAATTCTCAATATATAGAGCATAGTGAAAAAAGCTCACTTAATTAACTAAGATATTCAAAAACCACATTTCTGGTGGTGAAAATGCTATTTAATGTGACTCTTAAACACTTTTGTAATTTCAATAGCATTAAAATCAAACAAATTGTCTTCAATCCCACTAATGTTTCCTGAAATGATGTTATGCAATTCATTTAATGATCTTGAAGCTGCAAACATTATTTGGAAACTACTTTATATCAACTTCTGTAAATCAAAACATTATTTCCCCAACACCTATTTTACATCACTGAATCACTGAATTTGGGATTGTGATCCAGTAGAGTGTCTTGAACTGATCTCAAACCTCAACAGTTCCAGGGCACGACAATGTGCCAAATGCTTTCCTGAAATTCTGTGTATATTCATTAATGCCACATCACTTTGCCACATCTTTAATAAACCCTTACCTGAAGGTCATTAGAATGGAACATTAGCAAAATTGTCCCAATTCTAAAATCTAGCAATAGGCTTGATGTGATCATTAATCAACCAGTAGCCATTCTGAGCACCATTCCACAGGTAAAAAAAAAAAAATTGTGTCCTACTACTTCTCAACTCCTACGTAACATTATCTCAATGAAACAACACGAGTTTTTATAAAAATAGTTAGTCCATGAATTTATGTATATTGAAGAACTACATTGGAAGGGGTGTCCAGGTGGATATACTCTACACTGATTTCGCAAGGCACTTGAAAAGGTTAACCAGGATATCACAGTTTCCAATTTGCAAAATCTGGGTGTTTTCAGTTTCACGTTGGACAGTTTTGAGATATGACTTCTTGGCTATCCGGGTGAAGCCATGTCATTGGCTGAGATGCCGATGTTTCACTTGTAACATCGCAGGCTTCCCCAGGGTGGTGCGCTGCCCTGACCTCACTACCCTGAGGAAGCCTGCAATACGACAGTCAATCGTCGGCCTCTCAGTCAATGACGCGGCATCACCCCAACAGCCAAGGAGTCATAAACTTGAGTCCCAGAAGCTGACGTGTACAGTTTTGAGTTATCTACACAATTATTACCAATGTGTGGGGATAAAACAAATTACACGAGATAATTTCCCAACCTTTTCAGGAGTTCCCCAGGGCTCACACCTAGGTACACATTTCTTTTCATTGTTTTCACTGACGATTTAAAGAATGTAATTCAGGATTATAATGTTTATTATTGGTGGATAATGTGAAATTCTATCTTGGTATATCTACAGAGCATGATGCTCTCTGATTACAGCTGGATGCTGACAACCATCATCGAAGCTGGAAGAACAGCATGGTTCTCAATGGTCGCAAATGAACTTCTCGAACATGAGGAAATTGAACCCTGCTTTTTGGACAATGCCATTGACTTTAGAAGAATCTACAACCAAAACTATAATCCAATGCAAAATTACTCATATCAACAATTCTTAGTCATCTTAATTATGAGCTTTTTCCAGAACTCTCAGTGGGTGACTTGATAGCAAACAAAATCCTGCACAATTGTTACAATGTTCCAAGCTTGACACTCCAATTTCATCCCTCAACAAATTTAACTTAATATGATTGTGATAAAAAATAAAACAAGACACTCCGGAAGAAAGAAAACCGAAAGAAAAGAAATTCCAATTAACAGAATAGGAAATGCATGGAACCAGCAAATCCGTTACCTCATATCATCTCTGACAGTATAGCACTTTACAACTCTTGAGATCTTTCCTATTCCAGGTTGTGATAATTTACTAATTTTACACTATACTTACTGGTGTATAAAACAGTTTCATTTTCCAAACATTTCTTTAAAATAGGGGTTTGTCTTAAACACTGGTGCACCTTATAGAAGTATTTTTTCCCTTGCTTATTATATATACAAATGGGGCAAAACACGCACTTCATATCACAACCTGGAATAGCACATCAGTGTTTCTTATACACCAACAAATACACTACATTTCTGATGTAATGAGATTCAGATTCGGGTACAAATAGTATAGCCAGTGTCTCTCCAAATACATAAACATATGGGTACAGAAAATGTTTAACAAAAAAATTTACAATAATGAAATCTAGATCATTTATAACATACAATTCTTATGCTGACATTTATTGTTCCTTACCTTAATGCATCACGTCGAAGTCGACAGGAGTTGCCAGGGTGCAGCAGTTTTGCCATAATTCGTGTTAGACTGTGGCACTGCCATCGTCTGGAAACCAATTCTGGCAATAATAGCAGCACACGTTCCAAAACTTGCAGCACACATTCTAATTCTTCTCTGTGAGCCTTGTGCACTGAAACATACATATAATTAGTGATTGCAACAGTGAAGTGTCTTCAGAAGAGTTATTCAGATATCCTAACTAAATTCTTCTTCATTGATTTCAGTGAGTTTGCCAACACCTGTTTAATTACATCTTTTTACATACAAGATGGTACCCTTCTAAAAAAGTTCATTAATGTTTAAGGTAAGGAATCTCCATAATTAAACATCTATACATCTCTTGAGTTATTACATCGAAATAATAATAAAATTTATAAAAGACGACAATTAAAGATAAAAGCTATATTAAAATTATGCCTTCCTCTGGTATTCATCACCCAACTCTGTCAATCATATACAAGTTGCAAAACAAACCATAGACAAATGGATCTCCAAAATGGTAACAAATGAAAATTCTTTAAAAAATTCTAAACACATATTTGATAACACAATTGTAAAACAACACAAAAAACTGTGATATGAAAATTTATACTTGCTCAATACAGATTATAGTAAGCGTAAAAACAATGTTACACTGTGACTAGAGTTTACAAGCATTAACTAATTATAGTCAATATCTACTGATATGAATAGAGGAGTTGAGTATGTCATATCCACACAATAGACAACAAAACAATACGCAATTTGATGACAATGGAGGAAAAGTGAAGAAAATCCTTCATCATTAAAATTATTTTAACTGTGCCAATCCTTACACATCAAAACATACTGTAATTACTATAGGAACAAAATAATAAAGCCAAATGCTACAGGAGACAGCCAGAAGGATATTCCCTTCTAATGTTCTGTTAAGCTGACTATTCATGATTGACACACACATCCAAATGGCATCCTGACACTCCAAATTCAAACTAAGGATAGGTGAGATTGAGTTAAAGGATGAGTTAGATACCTAGACAGTTCAAAATCCAATCTTGCCAAGACATTCATGTATCACTCCAACAGTCTGTGGAATGGAATTCCTATGTTGCACATATATTTTCACCTCAGGGAAGCCCTATTAGAGCAGACTCAAGCTCTCGTGTCACTGGACAGGCAATGGGAAAAATTAGCTGAAGTTCTTTTTATACTTATCAATTTTTATCTCTTTACTAGTTGAACCCTTGCAAAAACATTGCACAAAAGGAGACACAGTAGAATAGTTACGATACAAAATGCACTAGAAAAAGAAAATAATTACAATAGAAAATGCACTAGTCAGAAAACCAAAAATCTCAAAATATTGTTTCATGTCTTTCAGTACTTATTTCTCAAGACTAATGAAATGAACTTTTACAAATTCTACAACATTACAGTATCTATTCACTAAAAGCTTGAAGAGTTAAAACATATCTGACAATTGAAAACCATAGACTGTATAAGTAAGTTGCAGTGGACTTTAGCAGGGAATTTCGCTACCAAACTTAACTTTAAAACTTAATCCATCACGTGTAATTATAAACGTTGAAATTTTTTGTAAGGGGACACATGTGTTAAATGATTGCTGGGCATTATGTTTAATTGCACTTGCTAATCTATGCATGTGGAAATACTCTTCAATCTCAAAGAAAGTTCTCTTCACTAACTATAACTTCACAAAACGTCAACTGCAACAATAAATACAATGGAAACAAGCACAACAAATTAGCCACAACCAATGACATTCCAACTATACATTGTAGTTGGTCTTGAAAACAATTGGGGGAGGATTAACATTCATTCTATTAATTTTAAGATATTACAGATGCATAAATTTTAGGTATTGAATTCAGTGTTTATACTATAAAACCTATTAATAAGGGCAAGTGATCACATGTCAAAGGCCCACTACCTTTCACTTAAAGCAAAAAAATTAAAATCTGATTGAAAAGAAAGCTCAAATTTCTTCAACAAATCCTTGGTGTTTAAGATATATGAATTTCATTCAATATATGAATCTTCCTTTTTGTCACCAATGCTAGCGAAAGAGATTTTGAATACAAAGTTATTGAAAAATGAAGAGAATGTCATGTGTATGGAAAGTCACACATATTTACAACAATTCAGCCAAAAGGTATTTGGCAAGAGACATTAATTGCCCTATTTAGAACTAACAATTATTCCTAAATAAGGAATGAAATTAAAATTATTTCATTAGCAATTATTAGCTCCACTTAGAATTATAAGAATAGAAGATAATCTTATTTTTGAGTTACTAAATTAAGGGAGAAATGAGGGGAAACAGCTGAAAATAAAATATTCATACACAAATAAGGTGTACAAATAGAAGTTACCAATGATTCAACAAATCTGAATGACATTTGTTTTAAAAGCAAATCTTTTGCCCAATTTTTTCTAAGTGTCCTTGTTTTGCAGTACAGTCCAAGAGGGCAGTCAACAGGAGAAATTGTTTTTTATTCAATTTGAAGACAAGCAATAAAACAGCAAAAATCAAAGCAAACAATTTAAATAATACTGTTGTAACACTGAGATATTGACAGCTAAGCCTTCATGCACAACAGTAAATGCAACAATGGATGTCACATTTGGTGACCCACTGGATCTCATCAATTGGAAACAAGAATTAACAGATCGACTTGCATTCCTGTTTAGTCAGTTCTGTTCTTAGAATCCTTCGGAACATAAATTCTGCCTTATAAGAATTACACCATAAATATAAGTATAAATATACTTGGAAAGCAGGAGGAACAAAATCTATCCCAGATTACATAATAGTCAGCAGAAACTTGTTAAATTATGTCAAGAACACAAAAGTATACACAGAGAATGAGATAGGCACAGACCACTTTTCGGCAGAAGGCAAAATTATATTAAATATACAATGCACAAAAACCAAAAAAGAATAATATTTCACCAACTACACTCAACATTTACCTTCTAGAACATGAAAGCATCAGAAATCTATGTGAAAGAAGATTAAGAGGAAAATTACAAACGGTAGAGAGAAAAAATATCAAAACATTTTAGACTTCACTGAAACAAGCAAAGCTTGAAGTGTAGGTTACAAACAAAGTCAAATAAACAAAATGGTTGAGAACATGGGACAATGACTTGAAAGAGATAGGAAATCAAAAGAAACAAGCATATAGGTCTTACCTCCAGAAAAGAACAGTGAAACATTACATTGAATATAAAAATCTAAGAGCCAAAGTAAGACATATACGCAGAATACACAGTCAAGAAGACAAAAAAAAATTTATCAAAAGTATAGACAGACATCTCTGGCCCCCAACAAATGGGATTCAAAATTCTGAAAATGCTGCAAGTGAATGTGAAAGACAAAATCACACTAGACTGCATCCTTGTAGAGAACTGGATAAAACAACTCCACCCTATGGAACAATCTAGATCATAGAACCAACAAAGAGTTAGAAGAAATAGATGACAATAGTGGCAATGAGGATATGGACACTCCCTTGAATATTGAAGAACTAGAGACATATTAAAGAAATCAAAAAATAGGAAAAGCCCCGGATCAAAAGAAATCAACCTAGAACTTACAAAATATGGAGTAAAAGAACTAAAAGAAAGAACATTACTAGAACGTTTTAATAAAGTATGGCAAGAGAGGAAAATACCAATATAATGGCAAGAGGGATTGGTCATGAATATTCACAAAAAGGACTTAAGGAAGAGCTATGAAAACTATGAACTAACCAGATGAGCAAAGGCAATGGCCGATGGGGCGCTAAGCGTACAGTGTTCCAATGATGATATGGAACTGGGAAAAAAGGTTTGATAATTTCGTTTTTAAATAGTATTTATTACTTAAATGTTCAGGATTCAATAAAAATATGAAAAATTAAGAAATTTGAATGTAGATTATTTCGTAACACAAAGCAATATCCAACTATCGTAGCCAGTAATTCCACTTCCATTCTTCTAACACATAACATTATTGGAGAAGACTGTTTTAACATTGTAATACAAAATTTTATACAATGTGTTATGTAATATAACCATTATAGTTCATCCTGAACCAATAACACAGGCACACAAAATAAACTTGTCAGATCCAAAGACTTGGCCCATATTTCTTATTGTATGTTAACGTGGTGTATCCGAATCCAAAGCCAGGATTGCGCCACCACCTTCCAGTTTGTTTGTTGTTTCTTTTTTGTTTTTGTTTCTTATTGAAAAAACAACTAGAAACTGGAGGATGGTGGAACAATTCTGACTTTGGATTCAGCGTGTCAATATACATAGAGAAACGTGTCAAATCTTTGGGTCTGATATTTTTTAAATTTTGTGAGCCCATGTAATTAATGTCAACAAATAAATACAAAGTCGCATGGGAGAATTTGGACTCCAGGCTTCATTATTTCATGTACAGTTTTGTTTGAGAATGTTGTAAATCCTCCTAATTTTCAATATATTTTCCATAACCTTCTATCTGCCAAATCCATTTCTCATCTCATGACTGCAGACTATCTGTAAATTCTCAGAAATTATTTTCATCTCACGAGTTTCTTTGGGTTGCAAATCTGTGTAATGCCTCTGTTGGTTGAACTTTTTAACATACTGCAGTTCAGCACACACTAAATTTGTTCACCATTTTTATGATACCTACAATAAGAAAATTTTTTTACCAAATCAAAAGAAAATTAACGGGCTTAGATGTTGCCAGAAACACCGGCAAAGGACCACTTCCACTGCCAAAGTTTTCGTCACCAGCGACAGCCATTTACCCCTCTCTGCCTCCATCCTTTGCTCACGCTGCTTCTCTTATCACCTGCTCGGAGAGGGGAATGGAGTTCCAATGTCATTTCTCCTCCAGTTGACAAACCCTGACCTAGTAAGTAACTGGAGGAATAAAATCAAACACTGTATCCAAATCAGGAAAGACAAGAAGAGAGATACAATCCTATACTCTAACAATCAAACAATCATAACAGATTCCGAAGATGATCTACAAAGAGCAGTTTTTGAACTGACAAAAGAGGCCCAAAAATATTCTATGAAAATATCAGTTCAAAAAACAAAAGTTATGGCATTGCAAGGCAAAGAACAGAAGAGAGCCAAAATTGTAATAGATGAAGAAATAGTGGAACAAATCAACAAATTTTCATATCTTGAAAGTATCTAAACACACCCAGGACGATTTAGAAAATAAGTTGTATAAATACAACAGAATTTGTGGAACAATTTAATACTTTGGCAGAGACATGGGTGCAAAACCAACACTAAAAATTCACAATATAATGGCTAAACCTACAGCTATGTACGGCTCTGAGACATAGATAATGAAAGAAAGAGACAAACAAAACATACAAGCAGCACATGTGAGATTTCTGTGACACCTTGTAAGAGTTACAAGAAGAGAGATTGAGAAACAAAGACATTAGAAAGAAACTAAAAACTAAATACTTAGTAGAGGAGAGGAGAGTACACTCTTCTCAAAGAAAATGGCAAGATCACCTCAAAAGAATGAAGAATAACAGATGACCAAAACTAATATGGAAATATCTACCCGCAGGGGACAGGGGCAGTGGAAAATCAGGACAGAAGCGGCAACAGCAGGAACACCTGGAAGACAAACTACCAGGAATACTGCATAACTAATGGAACTGGCTGTTAAGCCTTAACACCTTACAGTTCATAACATTACAGTACATATTGCAAGTGCTTTTTCAGCAAGGTTTATGCATGGAGGATTATGGAGGGCTTTCCTGAAGAACTAAGAAGAGATAGTTACAAAGCATCTGAAAACAAAAACGATAGTGAAACTTCTAGATGACAAGCTGATAGTTCATAACGACCAGTCGAATGTAAATGATGACAACTGATGTAAATAACACCAAACCAATGTAAATTATGACTTTTCTGAACAATTGTAAAATATAAGTCCCATGACACCAAGAGTCCATGACTTGTTTGAGACGAGGACAAATGGTTTGTGACAAAAAAAAAGTGATGACATAAAGAAAGTATTTGATTGTTTGAAACATTATACCACTCACATAATTATAATATATGAAGGGTTTGGGGCAGTAATAAGATAAGCTACACCGGCCAAGGCAAGCCTCCTGCCATTTATAAATGTTAATATCTCAATTTTGGTAATTATGTAGTATACCTACATATGGTTAAGGGCAGTAACAAGATGAGACATCTTGAGCGAAAACCAAGATCTTGACATGTATGAATAATAGGATGAGTGCTGTGGCTTGTCTTTTTACTACTCCAACCCCTTCATATCGTGTTATAATTCTTTATTACACCAAAATATACTCTAAGACATGCTTTACTACTCATATTTATAAAAAAAATAATATATGAAATATTTTTCAGCCAACCATTACAACTGCTCCCGTTGCCACCTTTCTAGAATTAACATTTATCATTATAGAAAAATTACCTTCTGCTAGAAATTCAACTTTCAAAGAACCTTCTAATATTTTGTAACAAATCATAACATAATGCTTGTTTTGAAGTTAAAATATAAGTGAATTGATTTTTGTTTGATCAATTCATCTACAACAAAAGACAATAAAAATAAACGAATTATTCTAATGAAAATAAAATTTCAGAATAGAATTCAATAAAAAGGTACACAAGATTTCTAAGCACTATTTTATTACAGCTCTTATCTTCTCATTGCAGATGACAATTATTATATGCAGGACTTCAAATTCATTAAGGAAAACAAAAGAGGAAAAAGCAAAAACTTTGAAACTGAAAGCAAATATCATGCGGATGAAGCTCAAGAAAATTTTGCATTTCATTGAACTGGCTTACATAATTCTTCCATGATGCCCTTATAATGACAATGTTGCTGACATACAATTCATTTGAATTCTGAAGTAAACAAAACATGTAATTTCAGAGAAAAAACAGAATTTTGGGTCCAATCTCTTTCATTTAACTCTTTCTTTGAATTCCTCCACTGCAACAAAGCTTTTAATTTACTACACCTTTTTCCAAGTTAGCCTACACAATTTTAACATACTTGAATTTGATGAAATCTTAAATGTCTCAAAATTATATTTTGCACATTGTTGAATGTAAAAATATCATTCTCAAAGTAGAAAAAAATTAGCATTTAACTGCCTCATTTCTTCACCTGAATAAAAGTTTCTAGATAAATAGCAAACTTTTTAGCCCCTCTAGTAACAGATAAAGTAGAAACATGATAGTTCAGAGAAAATTTATAAAAACAATGAAAATATAGAAACGAGACGGAGGGAATTTATTTCTCTTCTTCTTCTCAAGTGGTTTATGTACTATTGTAATGACACCACGAATAAATACTACGAGATTAGTTTAACAAATAAACTAAATGTTTGGGAAATTATTATATTCAGCAAGCCACACAACTGCTACTGTAATCTTCAATAACATTTCATACAATAAAATACATTTCCATGCATAATCCTATATATCTTCTGCAAAGCCAAGACACTACAAAACAAAATAATTTACCATAATGAAAAAATTTCCTCTTGTTTCCACATAATTCTGAAAAGCATGCAATCAACTAAGTCAACAACTAATGCTGTAATATCATAATCATATGTTAGTGAAATGTGCTAAAGTAACTACATTAAACAACAGGCAAGTCTAAACCCCTAAAACACCAAATAACGCCATTACTTAACCAACAAAGGTTAACAAAATATACTAGTTCATAAGTTATCAAAAATTCAACAATTCAAAACAACTCAAGGCCAGGAGCATGCCAGCATGCTATCACTGCCATTGCAATCTGCCTCTTTAACTTACCAAGATGAAATGACAGCTCTGTAAAGTAAGAGAGGTATTTTAGTTTTCTTTCACAAACATTGTTTTGTTCAATTTTTAAAATTATATGAATTACAAATTAATGCTTGAACAATTTAAATCAGATTAAAAATCTGTTTGAGGATCCTTGAAATGAAATTTCCAAAAGTCACCCATCCAAAATTTTATTTTCTACCTCTAAGAATGAATTAAAATTATATTAATAAAGCATTCATTCAATAATTCAATTATTATATTGACAAGCAACGCATTATTACAAACTATCACAAGTAGATCTTTGAACTGTTTCTCAGTTTCAATATTACCTCTCTGCCTCAAATTTGCTTCTGCTGTCACAAAACTGTCATAGAGTATGTAGTATATGTGGCTGAAGTTGCTTTCAAAAAAATTTTTGGCTTCATCAGCTTCCACATGCTCTGAAAACATCAAAAAAGAAAAAATTATTAGCAAAGTGTAAAAAGAATTATAGGACACTAAGAAAGGTCACAATCTTAGAAACACAAAATTAAAATTCTACTTATTGAACTGACACAAAATTTTCTATCACGGATGAAACCTTTCCTCAAAGTAAAAAAATAAAACATCAAAGAATTAAAATTGAGGTAACTGAACAGATACCTGTTTAATATTCTAAGGCAACCAATATTGATAAAATTGTTCAGATAAACACACGTCAACAATAACAAACACAACATTGCGCCGACAAAACTCACCAAGAACAATTTTCAAATGTTTAAGACGAGTGGCAGAATCTTTCTTCAGATCTTGAATCTTCTGAGTCGATTTTTTGACATCAGCATGCAATTTCTTGCTGAACATCTTTTAATGTAGGTCTAACGACAACTATTTAATTTACTTAAAACTGCCATCAATCGAAGGGGTAAGAAGTATAATCAGAAGGAATCCGTGGCATGATGCTAATTCTCGACAACTTGTCATTAACGTGGGCGCACTGTCATTTTGTCCAGATCCTGGACTCCAGGAATGACACGCTAGCGCTCACCTAGCGGTTGTTCTGAACACTATGGAAGTACCGCTTATGTATAGGAACGAGGACAAGAGCCTGACGAGGGCAATGAGCATTACGGAACTAGTAAGCAATGCGAGATGTCAACGTACGTATGTAAATTCTTTGATCCTCCTCTGGTGTCAGCCAACCAAAGAGGCAGAGTTACAGTAACGTAGTAAGTGCAGTTACAGTATACGAATTTACACCATGGATGAATAGGTGTTCTATATACAAATTGTATAGATCATAAACTTCTGTTTTTGTAACATGACGCTTCAGAGCCAGCCTTCACAAAGGAATAGTGAGTACAATAGTGGAAACTCGTCGAATATTTTCGCCACAGTCAGAAACAGCGCTTTCCAGCCGTTCGAGGTGTAAACTATAGCGCTCAGTTAAAGCCCAGTATAATGTTATACTGGGGTTAAAGTTCGCTAAAGAAGTGTACAACCTGTATACTTCGTGAGTTCGCTGCGTTTACACTTCCCGAGCGAACGCTTCCGAACAAACAATTTTCTGTTCGCTAGGCCGGCGGAAACAACACCCGAGCGAATCTTGTCGTTCGGACGAGATCGGTTGGCGGAAGTGACCGAATGTTCGGTATCCTGGTATGTTCTTTCTTTATGTAAACGAATGCAGACGCCGAGCAAACACAGTCACTCTGAGCTGAGAGGTTCGGGATGCGGTCTAACATTTTCATTTCTACCTGCGAACACGTTGAGAAATTTCAACAATCTTGTGAGCATAAAAGTGAATTGTGCAGTTTGTAGTTTGCACAGAAACAGTATGCAGCTTTTAAATAAGCAGGAAAAGAGAAGATACAGAACGAGAAATTTGCGTATTTTAATTATATTTTAAAAATTTGTTGAAATTATTATACGTTAATATTACGGACGCCAGAGATAATTCACTTTTATCAAGACACATCAATAATATTGATGAAGTTGTAGCTTGAGTAATGAAGTATTTTATATTCGTTTTAGTTGAGAATATGTTAATTTTATTGTTTTAATTTCAATCACGCAAAAAGTATGTCTCAAATTTCGACGCTCATCTATTCTTTTTACTCTGAAAAGTAAATTCCGTCGCTTGCTCATACTGCAAGGACACTACAGATACAAAATAACCTCACTTGGGCGGGTTGCCGCTGCGAGCGAACAACATGGCAGACAGAACAAACGTTCGGAGCGCGAGCCCGCTCAGTGTAAATGGGTGGTATCATCCGCCGAACGAACAAGCCTTCGTTCAGAACCGCTTGTTCGCTCGCTCGCGCAGTGTAAACGCACCTGCGCAGCAGTGTTGCCAGAGGTACAGCGTTTCCGCAATTTCCTCCTCATGTTTGACGTTCAATCCGCAATCTGCTTCAAGCCATTCGGATGACTAAAAAGTCCGCATTTGTTCAATTTATGAAAACTATGATCTTTATTTTACAATTTGGCGGGCATTGCACTTGCGCTGCGTCGAGATGGAATAAAAGAAGATTAGTGGATGAGACACAGTGTCCCGTGTCTGGCGATGTGTTCTGGCGCTGAGGTTGTGTCCATTTCTTTCTTAGTCGTAATAAATGCAGGTATCCTATTTCAGCCGTTCAGCAGACACAGATTACTTTCCTTTTCTATTTTATTAATCTCACAATCTCTCCCTGTCCACTTAATGCCTTGTAATTTATAATAATAAAATAAACACTTTTCATCACTGAAATAGAAGGCGCATTTTTGTTCGAAAAAATGTCAAAAAAATATAAATAATATACTATTTACATTTGTATAGCATTAACTTTATATTAATAATTTTATGTTATATATTTTAAAAGCAGCATTTTAAATTAAAATGGTGGAACTCGGCAGATGTTGTTCAGTCCTTCATCTCCCTCTTTCTCCTTCTCTCTCACCGTCTCTTTCTCCCTCACTCTCGCTATCTCCGTCTCTCTCTCTCTCTCTCTCTCTCTCTCTCTCTCTCTCTCTCTCTCTCTCTGCCTTTCTCTGTGTCTGTGTCGTGCGTCACGGGGCACTGCTTAGCAACAATGAAGTGCAGGTAGAGCGAAGTTTGCAGCAACAATGAAGCGCAATTTTGTTCTGAAGAATCATCTAGTGGAGTTACAACAAAATTAACAGCACATAAACCTTCTGGGTGAAAAACAAATAGATGTGCCTACTTTTATGGAGAACGGACACACTGTGTCACCGTTTACCGCTCTTATATATACCAACCCTTTTTGTCTACACAAGATTAAAAATTATAAATAATATATACTATTTTTAATTGTGTATTGCTTTATTTTATCTTATTAATTTTATATTACATATTTTAATAATATAGAAATGGAAGAAAGAAGATTAGTTGGACATTAAATGTAGTAGTTTGCTAGTAGTAGTGGTGGTAGTAGTAGTAGTAGTAGTAGTAGTAGTAGTAGAAGTAGTAGTATTAGTAGTGGTGGTAGTAGTGATAGTAATGGTAGTGGTAGCGGTAGCAGTAGCAGTAGTAATAGTACAGATAGGAATAGTGTACTGCTTTGTTAGCAGAAGATTGCATGTCCGGAGGTGTCATCGCTGCTGGAGTTATGGACATATTGCAACTAACAGCGGCGGCGAAGACAGAAATAAATGCCATAACACGAGGAACACAAAGCTAATGAATGCAAGAACACATTTTATTGTCCTCCTTGCAATGAAGATCGCAGGGCAGACACTGGAGCCTGCAGGTCATTTGGCAAAGCTCTCAGACAGGCAAGAAACGCTCAATCATATTAACGTTCTACAAATAAACGTCAATAGATAAAGATTGGCCCACTACTTATTAATGGAAGCGATAAGCAAAATTCGATCTACTCGCAATACTCACAAGTGAGCGCAACAAAAATATGGCAAAAAATAAAGGGTGGTACCTCGATCGGAACTCAGACATCATAGTAACAGATCTCTCCATTAGAGTCACGGAGTATGGAAATAGCGAGGGATTCGTATGAGTTAACGTGGAAGGACTGTATACCTGCAGTTATATCACGCCAAACACACATATACATATATTTTCTGGATGCGCTCCATCTAGAATTTCGAGGGAAAGGCACTAATATAATAGTGGCTGGAGACTTCAACGCGAAGTCCGCGGACTGGGGATCTCCAAAAGAAAACCCTAGGAGGAAAATGATTACAGATTGGGCAGCAGCACTCAATCTAACGGTTATGAACACTGGAACACAACTGACATTCATAAGAGGCACGCCAACATCATTGATATATCACTATCTTCTGACAATTTAACAAACCGCATTTCAGAGTGGAAAGTCCTAGAAGAAGAAACAGCTAGCCACCATAGGTGCATTACTTTCAAAATATCAGAAACGCTGAAATACACAGAACCGCGGAGTACCCGTCATCCGGCAATCAAACTTGACAAAATGCAATTTCAACGTGCTCTACAAGCCAGTGCATCCAGGTCCAACTATACACCAACAGAATGCGTAAAACGGCTACAGAAAGCATGCAAAAACTCCAAGATTGACCCAAGAGTCAACAAAATAGATCCTCCTGAATTCTCTGCACTACGAAAGGAAGTCCTCGCCACTAGAAGAAAACATCAAAGGCAAAAAAGAACAAATTCCTCGAGTGAATCGAGATCCGACAGACTGTATAAAAACTTAAAAAAGACCCTCTGCAAAAGAATTGCTTTAGAAAAATGGAAGTGTTGGCTCCAACTTTGCCAGAATGTTGAAACAAATATGTGGGGGACGGTTATAGAACAGATATCAAAACATTGCGCGTAAATAAGCCTAGAGTACATTTGTCTTTAGAAAGAAGATTGGATATCATCAACAGTCTCTTTCCACGACATACTAAGAAAATATGGAACGTCGAAAATGACACCAAAGAAATTCCTGCCCTGACAGAGAGCGAGCTCCGACACGCCGCATAGAAATTAAAAGAAGGCAAAGCACCAGGACCAGACGGAATACCGCCGGAAGCAGTAAAAATGCTGGTTGACGTGGACTTGGAGTACACGAAGCATATCTTAGAAACATTAATAAAGCGAGGTACCTTCCCACGTACCTGGAGAAAGGCCAGAGTACTACTAATACCTAAACCAGACCTTAAAAGCTATAGACCCATATGCCTGCTGGATACTCTCGGCAAACTGTACGAGCACGTGATATTAGGGAGACTAAAAGAAGAAATTAATAGAACAGTTGTAGTACGTAATAGTAGTAGTGGTAGAAGTGGTAGTAGTGGTAGAAGTGGCAGTAGTGGTAGTAGTGGTGGTGTGGTGGTAGTGGTAGTAGTAGAAGTAGTAGTAGTAATAAAACCTGAAGACACATGCTAAGAATGTCATACAAACCATTAAAGAAGCATGCAACCTTGCAATACCCAAGAAACACCTAAATCCACATCTAAATAGGAAACCAATGCACTGGTGGACTGAAGCTATTTCAGAGCTTAGGAAGAAATGTCTTAGTGCGAGAAGGAGATACACAAGATCTAAAGGATGCCCTTCACTAAAAGGAGAATACAACCGGTCCAAGGACAAGTTGAAAGAAGCCATAAAGGACAGCAACAGGCGACGCTGGTTCTCCCTTATAGAAGAGGTGGAGTCCGACCCATGGGGAAAACCTTTCCAGTTGGTGACGAAGAAACTAGGCCTCAGGAGGCAGACACCAGGACTGGACGACCCCTCCTGGATACTACGAATACTAAGATCGCTATTCCCCACTGAGCGTCAAACGCCGGAGCACACGACTGAAGAGGCGGATACCCAAAGAAATTACTCGAAATTTACCGTAGAGGAACTATAGAAAGTAGGGGGCTCCCTTAAGAACAATAAAGCCCCTGACAGAGACGGTATCCCGAATGAAGCCATGAAAACAATAATCAAGTGTTACCCAGAACTTCAATTGCGTATGTACAACAATTGCCTGCAAAACAGTCTTTTTTATCACTGGAAGATTCAAAAATTAATTCTTATTAACCCTCCTCATATAGACCCATATGTCTACTTGATACAATGGGGAAAATTCTAGAAGGATTACTTATGGAAATAATCCAAACTCAACTAGAAACAAACAGACTACATTCAGACAGACAGTTTGGCTTCCGAAAACGCAGATCCACAGCCAACCTCATGCCAAATGTAAGAGGACGTATGTAAAAGAAGAATGCTCAAGAGTGTCATGCACTCAAAACTGCTGTACGCGGCACCTGTTTGGGCTGAAAAAGTAGCAAATAACAAAAATCTTCGGACGAAACTGGAAGCAGTTCAAAGGAAGGGTGCTCTAAGAATCACTTCGGCCTAAAGAACTGTCTCGAAAAGCGCGGTGTTGGTGCTAGCTAGTGTAACGCCCATTAGTCTTTTAGCACTTGAACGCAAGAAGGTGTACGACCTAATGAAGAGAGACAATGCTGACGTAGTCAAACGCGCAGCCATTAAGAAAGAAACTCGACAAAAATTAATGGATCGATGGCAAAATTCCTGGCAGAAAGAAGGAACAGGCAGATGGACGAACAAACTGATACCAAACCTTTCAAAATGGGTTGTAAGAAAACACGGCTCTGTTTCCTACCATCTAACACAAGCTCTTACAGGTCATGGATCTTTCAAATCTTACGTAAAAGATTTGGAAAAGCAGACAGCGCTGACTGTGATTACTGTGGCTACAATAACGATGACGCAGAACACACACTCTTCAACTGCCCAACATGGACAAATGAAAGGATCGACGTCACCACAAAGCTCGACAGCCTAATAACTTCCGACAACATTATAACATTAATGACAAAGACCCAGACAAATTGGACACTAATCGAAGAGTATATTACGAAAATTATGATTAAAAAAGATCAAAAAGATAACAAACGCAATAATGTAAATGTAAGGACACTGGGTAGCCAGCTTGACTCCACCCTGAAGTAATGAGAAAGCAGCCCCGGGGTGGAAAAGTCAAAGACCATAAAGGATTTGTGGTTTTAGTGGGTAAAAATCCCACACTACCGAGGAGAGCGGTAGAAGATTTCGAAGATTTCCACAGTTCCCCTCGTAAAAGTAGTAGTAATAGTGGTAGAAGTAGTGGTGGTAGTGGTAGTAGTAGTAGTAGTGACAGTAGTGGTAGTAGTGGCAGTAGTGGTAATAGTGGTAGTAGTAGTGGTAGTAGTGACAGTAGTGGCAGTAGAGGTAGTAATGGTAGTAGTAGCAGTAGTTGCAGTAGTGGCAGCAGTGGTAGTAGTAGAAGTAGTAGTAGTAGTTGGATAGAATAATAGATGCTGTTCCAGGTATAGATATTAGTGCTATTGCACTTTTTGTTCATAAAGTTAAATATTATGTTATTTTATTATATTGCCGCCTCCTATTGACATTGAAATATATAAAAAATGTTCGATGAGATAATGTCCTTAAGTGAACTATAGCGTAATAATTTGCTTTTTGATGGGTGACTTTAATATACCAGAATACTTGTGCAACAGGTAATTTCCCTACAAACAGGAGAGTTCAATCTCTAATGAACTTAAAATAATTTTATAATCTTTAGCAATTTAACAATGTTACACATACAAACATATATAAAGACTAGAAATAAATTTTAGTAAAACTGAATGTATGTGCATTGGACAAATATTATCGGATAACGGATAAACTGTGAATGGTAACAAAATTAAAAGCTGTTACCCCTTCAAATACCTTGGATGTTTAATAAACAACTCGAGTACATGTGCCGCAGATATAAACTCCAGAGTAATTATGAGGAAGAAAGCAACCAAAGCTTTATACGGCGTATTATGGAATAACAACATCCACCATGATATCAAAAGAAGGATATTCCACTGTGTAGTAGAAAATATAGTACTATATGGAGCGTAAATGTGGCCACAAACACACACACAAAAAGATATACGATTAGGACAGTAGAAATGGACTACGTGAGACGATGTCTACAACTTACTCGCAGGGACAGAGTGAAATGAAATATGGAGAAGGATCAATGTAATTTGTTCTATTACGAAGACCTTGGAAAATAAAGCACTACAATGGTATGGACATGTTCAGAGAATGTCTGAAAATATATGGCCACACAAGATCTTAAAGTGGCAACCTGCTGAGAAAGAGAGAGAGGGGAGAGAGCTTGTTCTTGTTTTGGGAAATTTTACTTGCTCCGTAACTAAGGAAATTAATCCTATTTTTACTATAGATAATTATCACCCTTCACTCTCAATTGACTTTGCTGTATTTAAGCGTATTGATTTGGAGAAGTTTGGTACTTTTAATAACTCTAGACGATTTAATTATAAAAAGCAAATTACACTGGGATTAATGAATTGGAAGTGTTATGACCAAAACATGTTAATTTTATAAAACATTTTTTTATTCACAATTGCTGAACATTAAGAGGTAGCCGTTAATATGCGTAGTCACAAAATAACTAGGAGATTTACCGGGAACTTGCCAGATTTAACAAAAGCCGGTGAGCGATGCCCGTATTTTCTTGGGCGCCGCTGTCTCTCTGCTGTGTCCCCGTGCCGGTTCTTTCGCAGGGGCGCTGGCGACCACTACCGGAAGATACTGATTTGCCCGATGTTACTATTAGATATATCTCCTGGTATAAATATGTAGAAGCTTAACGAAATATTTAGAATTTCGAGATACTGGCATTTATACGCCACGCAGAATCGATAATGCCAACTTGTAAGGGAGTTTGTGCACGCCGTAGTATCAGCACATAGATCTTTGCGCATGCGCAGATGCACTTAAGTGATGCGTAACTTGAATCAAAGTATGCCGGAAACAGAACATGGAATAAACCTGCATGGAAGGTAACAGGTTCGGATAGAACAGATTTGGAAGTCCAAGGAATTGAGCAGGCCACGTTAACCTACAAGGACAGGACTATACATGCAGATATCTACTACATTCATAACCTTCATCAGGAGCTATTGGGGAAATACGAAGCAGTTAAACTTGGGTTGGTGAAGGGGATCGACGCGATCTTCAACGATCGCACTATTTCACTGGATGATGTAAAGTCGAAATTTCCCGAGTTATTTGATGTATCTGGAAAATCCCTGTGAAGTGCAAATTGACGGTGAAACACGATGTAAAACCAGTCGCGATTACTTCTCCTAGACGGATCGCCATTCCCGTCATCGATCAGGTCGAGAAAGTTATACAGAAGATGCTAAATGGTTTTTTCGTATGGTCGTCACCTTCAAGAAGGATAGCAACCCTAAGATTTGCGTCGACCTTAGAGAGCTCGACAAAGCCACACAAAGATAGTATCATCCTATCCTAGATGTCCACTACACTCTGAATCGAATCAAGAACGCTAAGTACTTTTCGAAATTGGACGCAACTTCAGGTTTCTATCAGATGGTTTTAGAAGAAGAGTCTCGGCTACTCACCACGTTTTTAACAGCTTTTGGAAGATTTTGTTTCAACCGTCTACCTTTCGGAATAACAAGTGCTCCACAACGTTTTCACAAGAAAATGCAGGAAGTGTTGAAAGACTGCGATGGTGTCCTGTGTCAGATGGATGACATCCTGGTATACGGGTATAGCAGAGAAGAGCACAATAAGCGTATTGGATTATTTGAATTTTCGTACTTCGAGTACTGGCGCCATCTAGATCAGTCGACGAGAACTCTCGCGCCCCATGTTGGTATCACTTGTACTGTTGGTATTGCACGTGCGCGAGTGAACTGGCCCTCCGTTCTTTTGTATTAAAAACAATTAAATAAATAGTCATTTGAACAAAATACTCGTTTTATTCAAAAGGTTATGGGCCCGGAGAACGCTTGAAGTGGAAAAACCAGACTATTTGTGACCGATCGTAATCTGTGAGTCGGATTTCGAATTGCCAAGGACCTAACCTCGAATTTGGCTGTGGAAGCGTGTTCGTTTCGCTTGAGCGCGCATTCGTCGTGTGACTCGCGCAGTTTATCGAGGAGGCTTTAACCGTTTGGAGGGCTCGCCACGTGCATATAATTGTCGATTGCAATCTGCGAGTCAGATTTCTAATCGCGACGAACCTAACCTCGAATTTAGTGGTGGAAGCGTGTTCGTTCTTGTTCAAGCTCGTGTTCGTCTCGCTTGAGGTCGCGTTCGTCGCATGTGTGGCAATTGAGTGACGTCACAATGGCTGAGAGATTAGACATGAATAGCCTGAGTAAGTTTGATGGCAGTAATTACAATCAATGGCGATTCCAAATGAACTGTGCACTTCGGGCAAAAGGACTCTACGAAATCGTCCATGGAACTGAACTGAAACCGGAAAATAACAATGAGACGCAGAAGGCATGGATTAAAAATGACGCAACGGCAATGTTTATTTTGACATCTGCGTTAGACTACGCGCAGATAACCTTGATTGAGAATTGTGAGTCATCTCATCAAATAATTGATAAGCTTGATTCGATCTATTTGCAACGATCTGAGTCGAGCAAAATGATTGCACACGAACGATTTCACCAATATCGAATGAAAGATAGTGACAGCGTTGCTCAACACATTGCGAATGTCGAAAACTTAGGCCGGGCGCACACGGGAGACTTTTTGTCGCGCAACTATTTCGTCTTTGTTGCTTTCGAGTTGCTTCGGTTTTTGAGAGCTCGCACACGATGAGCAACTGTTTTCTGACAGCAGACCCATTTTCACGGGTTCTTGTAGTGGAATCGACAAGTGCAATTTTTTTAAAGATGGATTTTTTTGAGACTGCAGTGGTTTGTGCTCTCATCATTCGACGCAGGAAAAATCAACGGAAAAGGAAGTATTGGATACACCCTCTCATGTCTGAAAGACTAAATAAAGGGAAATTTACTTTAATATTTGAAGAGTTGAGATGTTACCCAGAGAAATTCTTCGGTTATTTTCGCATGAGTAAAACATCATTTGACGAGCTGGTCGCAATTCTAGGACATACCATCACCTACCAAAATACAAACATGCGACTGGCGATTCCACCAGAAGAGAGGCTCGGTGTTACATTAAGGTAGGTTGCATAAAATTATTCGATTTTTTATTTAGTTTATTATTATTTGTTATTCAACAACACCAGTTAATAAAACTAATCGTTACATAAAAAAAAGTATAAAATATGTTCAAAGCAACTGATATAAAGTTTAGACATTGTTGTGTACGGTGACATCGTACATGGTTTGTGATCCATCTGAATCCACAGAAAAATTTGACAGGTATGACTGTACACTGTCGCAATCTTGAGGAGAAGTAAGGGCGGTGTATGAGCTGTTCCCAGTAGTAGGTTGATTCGCAGACGTAAATGTACCAGTAAATAAACGCACAGGGGTAGAGAAGCTTGAATACCGAACGTCATCACTGAAACTGTTAAGTGTGTCTCTTGGTGGACAGCGGTCCTGGAAATTTCTTAGTACCTGAAGAATTTCAATTTGTGCATCAATCTTACGATGTGTGGGTAGTGCTTTCAGCATAGGTACAAGAGACAACGCAAAATGTGTTTCAGAGTCATCCATGTGTGAAGCAGTTTCTTTTTTCTCTCGAAGTATATCGAGTAAACTTTCTTCATAACTTCTCTTCTTCTTCTTATTTAGATTGGAGGAGGTATTTGGAGAACGAACAAGAGGTGGTCTTTGAGCACTCTCTGTTTCCTCATGTTCCTCATCGCTTAAGACTGGTTCAGCATTTCCACTTGTTTCACGTACTTCTACGGTTGGTAGAAGAAATAACAGTTGATCGTAAAATTTATACTTTCGACGCTTTCCGGCTGGTTGTCCTGACTTGACCGATTTTTGTTCACGCAATTCTCTTGCAAAGCATGTCCTTAGATTTTTCCATCTTCGTTGTACCAGCGTTCCTAGAAAAAAAAATAATACATTGAAACACTTGACATTTTTGTCTTAATTTATTTGGAAGGAATAAAGATGAAAACTATCTAAAATTTTGTTACTTTAAATCATTTATGTAAATTCATAAATTTGTAACTCTTTTTTCAGGTATCTAGCAACCGGATCAAGTTTCAACGATCTTTCATACAACTACTTGATTGGTGCTAGCACAATCCGCAAAATAGTGAAAGCAACATGCACTGAAATATGGAATATCTTACAGCCTATAGTTATGCCAGAGAAAGATGAAGAAGAGTGGTTGCATATTGCTGAACAATTCTATAAGAACACCAATTTTCCTAACATCATTGGTGCTATAGACGGAAAACATATTCGAATAACCCAACCTCAAGGTACTGGCTCAGAATTTTTTAATTATAAAAAATTCTTTTCTGTGGTGCTGATGGCATGGGTCGATGCCGAATATCAATTTGTCTTCATAGATGTTGGCGCGAATGGAGCAGCAGGTGATTCCTCTGTCTTCAATAACTCGAATATGGGCAGAAGGCTACAACGTAACCTTCTGAACATACCCAATGACCGAACATTGCCTAACGATCCAGAAGGTAAACCAATGCCTTTTTGTTTGGTTGCTGATGAAGCTTTTGGTTTATCTAGACACATTTTACGCCCATTTGCTAAAAAAACGCTTACCCCATTAAAGAAAATTTACAACCGCAGGCAAACAACAGCTCGTCGTATGGTTGAATGTACATTTGGCATATTGGCTAATAAATGGCGTATTTTCCATAGACCTCTTGATGTTAGCATCGATTTTTGTGATACGATAATCAAAACATGTTGTGTGCTCCACAATTACGTCCGCAGAAGGGATGGAATCAACTTTACAGATACAGCTTATGAATGCCCACTGCAGAGTATAAACATTGAACCGCAGGCTAGAACTATCTCTGCTGTCAATATACGTAACTATTTTGCAGCCTATTTCACGTCCCCTGCAGGATCTGTTCCGTGGCAGTACGATGGACTTTAATTTCACTGACTCAAGAACAATGAAACTTACTTATTCTATCCACACAACATTATTAAGATGTGTGATAAAATATTAATGTTAAAAATATGTCATGAGCTTTGTAAAATAAAAAACAACTTTGTAAAATAAAAACCTACCTGCTTGTTTTTTTTTCTCGGTAGAGAGTTGTCCCCAGATCGTAGACAACACATTTAAACACACTTCTTCCCATAGCTTGCTTTTCAAATTAGCGTCGGAATAATCCTTCAAAGTTTTATTAAACAATGCTGGCCTCTTTTCTACTTCATTTATGACCAATTCACTATCGATGTCTTCATCCCTCACAAGAGCCATTTTGTAAACTTCAAAGTTTCGAACTGCAGAAAACAAGGGAGATATTTGCACAAATGCCTGAGACGGCAACTAAAATGTCGTCCGTGTGCGCATGTACTAATAAACTATGGGAGGGGAGACAGTACGCAGACAGTTTCGTCACCCTCCTGTCGGCGGCCAGAGCAACTGAAAAGTTGCGTCGCTGTTACGCGGCTCCGTGTGCGCACGTATATATGATTGTACAGACTTTGTGGAAAAGACGAAATAGTTGCGCGACAAAAAGTCTCCCGTGTGCGCCCGGCCTTAGCGAAGAAATTAAAGGATATTGGCGAGACTGTAAGCGATGCGGCGATAATGACAAAAATAATCAGCACGTTGCCGCAGAAATTTTTGAATTTTCGACAGGCGTGGCTATCAGTTAGCGAAGACAGGCAAACGCTGACAAATCTGACGTCTAGGTTAGTTGACGAAGAAGCAAACCTGTCTTTGGTTGAGCAAATGGAAACTGCGTTCACGGTCTCATCGGGCAAAAATCATTGGCGAAATCAAAGAGGTCGACGAAGCAGAGCGAGCCGTCATCAAGTGGATCGAGCAAGCAGAAATCAGTCGATCAAAACCAGGAGGTGAAACAAAACATCAAATGCTATCAGTGCGGGAAAAGGGGCCACATCGCCCGGTTCTGCAGGAACAAGCCCAAGCATAAGTCATCACATCGCGACAAGGAGTATACTTCATTCAACGTAGAATTTCCTGGAGGTGTCAACATGGAAAATACGTGGATCATGGACAGCGGAACATCTGCCCACATGTCGTACAGGGCCGAACTATTCTCGAACATGTCTGCTGTTTCTGAAGGGACTACGGTCGTAATTGGAAACAACGTGTCATTACCTGTCATTGGAAAAGGAGACATCGAGATCGAGAAAAAGATGAAAGGTGAGTGGTACAAGTCAGTTATCACGAACGTCCTATTTGTTCCTGACCTGAGAAGAAGCCTGTTCTCTGAAGCTGTCGCGACCAAGAAGGGTTGGTCAATAATGAAGGAAGGAAAAAAGGCAGAGATTCTACATGGCTCAAAACTCATTGCGAGAGCGATTCTCGATGACAACAATAATTATCGTATGTTGTTTAGAAATATTTCAGTTCATCAGGCTCAACAAGTTACAGAGAACAGCTTGAAGGCGTGGCATGACAGGCTTGGCCATGTAAACTTAACGCGGGTTCGAGAAATGATCAAGAGTGGTGTGATATCCGGCATCACATTGAGTGACGAGGATGAGATTCTCTGTGAATCTTGTTTGTATGGCAAGCAATATCGTTTTCACCATGCGTCCAGACAAGTCCGGGAGGAGGAAGTTGGGTGCCAGGTACTTCGTTCTATTCAAGGATAGCGCCTACCTCGTCGTCCTACCTCGTCGTCAGGACCATGAAGCACAAATCTGATGTTCTGACTCGTCTCAAGGAATATGTGCGGATGGTTGAGAAGCAACAAGGCCGTAAGGTCAAGGTTTTGCACTGTGACAACGGTCGAGAATACCTAAATGAAAGTCTGCAGGAATATCTCAAGAGAGAAGGCATAATCCTAGAAAACACTTCGCCTTATACCCCACAACAGAACGGTCGCATTGAGAGGGAAATGCGCACGGTCATGGAGAGTGCCAGGTCCATGATGCACGTAATGAACACGCCAAAGTACCTCTGGGGCGAGGCGGTTAACACGGCAGTGTACATTCTCAACCGGACTCCAACAAGCGAAAAGAGAAGTACGACGCCGTATGAAGCTTTCATGGGTAGGAAGCCATCATTATCGCATTTAAAAAGGTTTGGCTGCACTGCATTTATGCACGTCCCCGACTGTCAAAGAACTAAGTTGGATGACAAATCTAGCAAACTCATGTTTGTCGGGTATGATGGAAATTCTGACAATTATCGACTGTTTGACCCGACAACAAAAAAGGTGAAAGTTTCGAGAAACGTGATTTTCGATGAACACACTACGATCGATACCAAGAAGAAGACCGTCCAGATCAGCATTGCGCAAATGGAAAATGGAGACGACGACCCTGAAGAATATCCTGGAGGTCGAAACCAAATCGTCGATCTAGGTGGAGCATCCAACTTAGCAGCTCCGGAGGCGCAGCGGCCGGCAATGAAAAATCCCGCAGTAAATGAAACCGAACCTCGACAGGATCTGGATGGAGAACAGTTCGACGCAAACCCGAGGAACGTCGAAGCTCTTCAAGAGGATGAAGGGACAGTCGTCGACAACGCCAGGGACTACAATCTGAGGAAGCGAGAAAAATTGCAACGCCCAGGAAGATACACAGCGAATTTCGCTATGGTAAATGAACCGCAGACTTACAAGGAGGCCATGGAAGGCAGTGAGTCAAGAGAGTGGTCAAAGGCGATCGCAGAGGAGCTCAGTGCCCTGAAAAGGAACGACACATGGCAACTCGTGAAGCGAACTGGCAGCATGAAGGTCATCGGGTCGAAGTGGGTTTTCTCTGTTAAAGATCAAACATCGAACAAACCAAGGTTCAAGGCCAGACTATGTGCCAAGGGATTTTCCCAGGAGAAAGGAGTTGACTACGACGAGATCTTTTCGCCTACTGCTAGGTATGATTCGATAAGAATTTTATTGGCTACAGCAGTGAAGAATAATTACAAGATGTTACAGTTCGATGTACGCACAGCATTCTTATATGGAGATCTACACGAGTCAATTTACATGGATCCACCAGAGGGTGCTAATATAAGTGACGGTCAGGTATGCAGACTACAAAAATCACTGTACGGGTTAAAGCAGGCATCGCGGTGCTGGAACGAAAACTTTAACCAGTTCATGCTTGACCAAGGATTCCGACGAGGAGAAGCAGACAAGTGTGTTTACAGGAAGAGTTGTTCAAAATCGACGATAATTCTCATTCTCTACGTCGATGACGGACTAGTCATGTCCTCAGATGAAGCATCGCTCTACAGTTTCTTGGATGAGTTGGGGAAGCAGTTCGAGATCACGGTCATGGAACCCGGACATTTTGTCGGGATGGAGATATTTGACGAGACCGATGAGGGTAATAATCGTCGTATACTTATTCACCAATCTAGTTATATTCGCAGGATGATCGAGAAGTTTCACATGCAAGATGCAGCTCCGGTTGGTACACCAGCAGATCCGCACGTGAGACTGAAGAAACCAGACTACGATAATCATAGCGAAGATTCCTATCCGTATCGGGAGGCTATGGGATCATTGATGTTTGCAGCGATCGTGACACGACCAGATATAATGTTCGCTACGAATCAAATTAGCAGGTACACTTCAAATAATGACCAGACTCACTGGAATGCAGTCAAACGTATTCTAAAATATTTGAAGGGTACTCTAAATTTTGGCATAGAGTACCGTAGAAATTCAGAGATGCTAGTGGTCACAGGGTACTCCGACTCAGATTTTGGAAACGATTTAGACACCCGTCACTCCATGTCGGGTTATGTATTCCTTCTGTCAAATGGGGCAGTCACTTGGTCCAGTCAAATCCAGAAGGCTGTAACATTATCGACGACGGAAGCGGAGTACGTTGCTGCCTCAGAAGCAACTAAAGAAGTGACCTGGATTCGTCAGTTTCTTGATGACATTGGGGAACCAGTCCAGGAACCAACAAACCTGAAGATGTACAACCAGGGAGCGCTTTGTCTTGTGAAAAATCCAGTCTTCCATAAACGGACAAAGCATGTGGACGTCAAATATCATTATATTCGTGAGAAGCTTGAAGAGGGGACTATCAGCGTTAGTTTTGTACCGTTAGATCTAGAACTAGCCGACGTCTTCACCAAGCCTACTCCTCGAGATCATTTCCATAAACTTATCTTTAACTTGGGAATGAGAAAGTGTTAATTTTTTTTATATATAACTGTTGTTCATCGTTACATCAAAACAAAAAACCTATTTTTTATTTTATGAGATTTAAGTACTCAATTGGATGGAGTATTGGATTATTTGAATTTTCGTACTTCGAGTACTGGCGCCATCTACATCAGTCGACGAGAACTCTCGCGCCCCATGTGGGTATCACTTGTACTGTTGGTATTGTACGTGCGCGAGTGAACGGGCCCTCCGTTCTTTTGTATTAAAAACAATTAAATAAATAGTCATTTGAACAAAATACTCGTTTTATTCAAAAACAACAGTAATTTTAAACACAATACTGGCAGTATTAAGGAACAATACAAAGAGTGCGGGTATCTTAACATCAATTTTGTTTATGCCAATATATTGTAGTGAATATCCTGATGATGGTACAAAGATTGGTACAAGTATATTTTTTCTGGAACGTCACTAATACTTTATATTATATACTTTTACTACTTATATTATATACTTTATACTATATTTTATTTACAATTTCATTAGGGTACACAGAAAAATAATAATGCTCATTATTTAGGTGTGTGAGGGAATGGAAGATGAGGATAGAGCAATGAGGTATGGGGTAGAATATTGAGAATAAAGAGGGGGAAATAGAGGGTGTTTAAAGGGGGCGGTGACCGGGCGCTTGGAAGTGGGAGAAGTCTGGAGATTGAAGAAGACGTTAACGCCGTTCTGTATGTCGTTATTCCTTACCCATGTGGTTAATTCAGCTTTGAATTTGCCGAAAGTATTTGAATGTTTTAGTCTCGCTGGTAATTTATTCCAGGCTCGGATAGCTGTAATGGTGAATGATTTACTGAATGAAGTCGTGTTGTGACGTGGTACACAAAGCAGGGCTGATTCACGAGATCGATTTAGTTTCAGAGGATTGAAGTTACTTATGAGGCGTGTTGCATGAGAACCGGTTAAAACTTTATAAAGAAGAAGTAGAGAGTGGAGTAACCGTCTTTTGTCTAGAGTAAGCATACGAATTCTGTCAAAAAATTCGGATACATGGTCATATTTTCTTAGATCAAAAATAAAACGTACGCAAGCGTTCTGGGATACTTGAAGTTTACGTTGTAATTTGAATGCCATGTTGGTCAGAAGAAAGTCGCAATAGTCGAAATGTGGCATGATAAGTGATTTGATGAGAGTCTCACGTGTGCTACCTGGTAAAAGTGCTCGCAGGCGTTTCAGTGAATGCATTGAAGCCAAAACTTTGCGGCAGGTTGAATCTACTTGCGAGTTCCAGCTGAGAGTGTTGTCGATAACTACACCGAGGTTCTTGACTTCAGAATACCAAGGTAGAATGGTGTCATTTATATTAATATTAGGCAAAGGAGAAGATGAGATTTTATTCATAGTGCATTTCGAGCTGATAACCATGCACTGTGATTTGTTTGGGTTTAATTGTAAGCCTAATGACGCTGTCCAGTTGTTTACCGCTATCAAATCTTCATTAATTTTTTGTACGAGTGAAACGAGGTGAGACGGGTGACCACTTAGATATATCTGGAGATCATCCGCATACATTTGACGACTGCAATATTTAAGTGCATTTCCCACGTCATTTACATAGATTAAGAAGGCCAGTGGCCCAAACACAGTGCCTTCAGCAACTCCGTGGTTAAGCTACAAGGCCCTTGAGCTACGGCTACCGGACACCACTCTCTGGGTTCTGGAAGTTAAGTAATTATGAAACCATTTACACGTGGGCTGTGCAAATCCCATGATCTTTAGTTTGGCGAGCAGGATGTCGTGATCTACTGAATCGAATGCTTTGCTGAAATCCAGAAGAACCAAAATAGTTATATTACTGTTATCTATTGCTGTTCTCGCGTCTTCAATGACGTTTAGTAGTGCGGTTCCTGTATTTCTGCCGGAACGGAAACCTGATTGCTGATCGTTTAAAAGTGATTTTGTTCGAAGATACTGTTCAGTTTGCTTCCGGACGACTTTTTCGAGTACTTTAGAGATAGTTGGGAGGATGCTAATTGGGCGGTATTCAATAGGGTTTTTGGTTGATGCTGTCTTGGGAATAGGATGCACGAGCGACGTCTTCCAGGATAAGGGATATTGCCTGCTCATTAGTGAGAAATTTACGATTTCGGTGATAATTGGGTATGTCACATCTAAGCTATTTTTTAGCAGCTTGGCATTTATACCATCGCAACCTGAAGCATTTGATTTGAGACTTTGAACGATTTTGATTATGTCCTAATGTTCAACGGACGAAAAGAAAAATTTATCGTTGGATTTTATTTCTGCGTTTTGGAGAAACAAAAGAGATTGCTTTTTCAAGTTACTGTCAAATGAAGGAACGCTATTTACGAAACTGTGATTTAGTGATTCTAAGGGTATATTCGCTTCAATTTGGGGAGGACCTTTGCCTATTCCTAGATTTTTCAAATTTTTCCAGATCGTTCTCGAGTCGCTGTTTCTGCCGAAGGTGGTGTGGTAATATTTTATTTTAGCGTTGCGGCATTTCTGCGTAACTAAATTTCTGAGCATTTTGTACTGTTTTTTAAGTAGTTCGCATTTAGTTTTCCGGAAAATCGCATACGCTCCATCACGATCTTTCATTAAATTTCGAATATCGGCAGTTAACCATGGTGCAGGAGGACGAGTTACGCGCGAAATTTTTAAAGGCGCATGCCGGTCGTAGAGCTGTGTTATTAAGTTAGTGAAGATATTCACTTTATCATCCAGTAATTCTTCTTCGTGTACAAGGCGCCATGGAAGTGTCAATACATCTATAATAAATGCTTGCTTATCAAATTTTGAAAAATCGCGTTATTTGATTATCCGACGCCTCCACCGTGTGCGGCGACGCTGGCCTTCCGATCGGCTCTTATTAGGCGGTACCCTGATATTGCTACTAGCGCGGAATTGAGAGAATGCTTCAACCAGGTTTCGCTTATGAGAAGTGCATGAAAACGGTGTTTAGATATTATTTCCGTTACGTCGTCGAAATGGCAGGGCAGAGACTGGGCATTTAAGTGTGCAACGTGCAGAGAGAGGGAGCGAGGATTAGGCTCATTTATAGTGCCAGACGCTTGGACGGTCGGGGAGAGGGTCCGGCCACCCACAGGTAACAGGTTTACGGGATGTGCAGGGAAGAAAGTAGGTAGCATTTACAGAGGATTTGAAGGCAATATTCGGAGAAGGGAAGGAGAGTTCTCGGAAAAAATGCGAACGTTGTTGTGTCGGGGAGGTGTAGAGTGGGGGTGGAAGGGTGGGGCCGCTCCTACGCTAAGGATTAAGTGCCTCTAGCTGGGCCCTGGTTTGCACCCGGGCACGTCCGTTACCGTGTTTAATAACGATGTTGCCATCTTCTGTCCACACATTCCTGAGGCCAAACTTCTCGATGGCAGCTTGTAGCAAAACCAGGCGCGATTTCGTGAGGTCCTTGCGAATCGTTATCCCAGTATGCTTGAGCAGCCGTTTCGAACGGAACATTTCGTTCCGTTTCCTGTAACTGACAAATTTAACAATGATGTCTGTTTTTGCCAGTTATTTGACGACCTACCCGATGACTTCTATCAATATGTTGTAGGTTTAGATTAACACTTATCTTTTTTGCAACATTTTCGATGACCAGCTTGTCAGTGTCTTCAGATTCAGTTTCTTCAACGCCGAATATCCGCAAGCAGTTTTTACGTGAGTACATCTCGAGCTGATCTGTCCTTTCTTCTAACTGAGATTTTAGAAGTGAGAATGGAGTTTATTTTCAAATAAATCAGGTTACTTGTTTCCTTTCAACATCATGTATCCAGTAGATCTGACATAACTAATATTTATGGTTCCTAATGCTTTATTGCAAAAGTTGTTATAGCACTGAATGTACATCTTCATTGCCTTTACATTTCAGTTACTATTTTATTGCGGCTCAATTGCAAGTGGTACACAGGAAATCATAATACAGTACCAACTTTGTTCTTGGTTGTTTTATCTGTGATACTTTTCGTTGTCTCCTGACAGTACAGGCTTAACTTGGTGAGAAGAGGAAGCATTTGTCTCCAAATGTTGCAGGTTTTATTGAATTTTTACAATAATGTAAAATTTTAAAAAGTTGTATATTAATATAAATTAGTAAACAAGATTTAACACGTTTGTATTACTATAAATAAGTGGAATAGTGTAATGAATAATTTGAAAGAGTTCCCCTAGTCATACTGTGAGATATCTCAGAAGTTCTTATAATTTCATTTTTTAATGTTGCCCTTTACGTAAATCAACTATTGACCATGTGATCCAATCGGCAACTTAAACGTCACCACAATGACGTTACCCGTTATGACGTTACAGCCCCCGATTGGATTACACCATAACAGCTGATTTACATCAAGTGCCACGTCAAATTAATCTAAGCATTCACACATCAGACGTTATGTTGTGGGAGGAAGGGCACTGTCGTTGCGGTGGCCGCTTCCTCAAATCGGTTTCGATGCTTGATAGTTGGCAATTCAGCACCAATGACAGTGTTTCTGTACAGAGATCATCACGTCCTGACATAACTTATTTTCAATGTGTTGATCGTTCAAATGCCAATGACTGTTCGTGACTGGAAGTTCTTAGAAAATTGTGTGCACTTATGCTGGGGACTCGCATTCTTTCAAAATAAGCAATAATAATAATAATATTGATGTCATTTTTTATATGATATAATTAAATATTTATGTACAGTAACTGAATGGATTTTCGTTTTGTCTCCCCAAACACAAGTCATACCCTTGCTATTGATAGAGCTTACCCACACGAATCGGTCACCCTTGACAACAATAATCCGAAAAGTAGTTGTACTTTATGATTTTCATTTTGAAATGAAATGGCATGTGTTAATGTATATTTGTTTTGACAGTAATAATTTTTCCTAAATAATTTCAATGAAAAAATTTACATTTTACTATTCCTTCCAATTTGTTTAAATTTAGTCTGACAATTTTATTGGAGTTTCTCTTCTAAAAGACGACTTCCTGAGTCTGGCATTAATCCTGAGACCTAAGAGAAATCTTGGTCTTGCACCAGGACTGATAGAAATTATCACAAAATTTCAAAATCTGCCATTCTTATTCATTAGTTTGCCAATCAGTGCATTAAATGAACAGTTGTATTAGTCATTAACTCAACAAATACAAGACTGAATATAATAATTGTTTAACACAAAGTATGTTGGGTGAGTGAATACAAGAATACTAAATTTGCAAAAGTCACAACATTTCTAGAATCAGTGACTGCATTTCCCAGTCATCACCTCACTACGTACTATTGCAGCGACTTATTTATAGTTCTTTGCTCCATTTTTCAATGAACTATTTTTAGTTTTAATGACTGTCTTGGTTAAATGAGAACTTTGATAATAATCACAATAATGCTGTACCTGTCAACGCATGTGGTCAAAAGCCATTTTTGCATATAATTTAGTGATCACTTGTTTATAGTTTTTGTTACTTATTTAATAAAAACAATTCCTCAAACCTAATTCACAGAATATTCTCTATTTCATATCCAGTATATTATATTGTAACGAATATTTCATCACCTGCCGGATTCGCAGCGCGTGGATTGCGTCATCTGCCGGCGCCCCTTCCCTCCCCCCCCCGAACTGGACGGTTCCGTACTATTAGCGAGTCGCGGGGAAACGCGGAGAACGTGCCGGGTGTATCGAGACGAGCGCCGGCCAGGCATAATGCGCCGCTGCCGGCGGCCGCGAGTCAGTGAGTAGCAGAGAAGTCAGTCAGTAGGAAGTTTTAAGTTAGTGTGTCAGAGTAAGTCGGTGTATGTAATCAGTGAATAAAGCAGTCAGTCAGTGTGTCCGAAGTGGAAACTGTGCTGTAAAGTGTGCATTGCGGTGAACAGTGGTGCAGTGAGTGAACAGCAGTCAGCAGTCTGAAGTCTGCAGTGGAAGCTGAGCTTTGAAGGGTGCATCGTGGTAAACAGTGGTGCAGTGGGGAAACAGCAGTCAGCAGTTTGAAGTCTGCAGTTGAAGCTGAGCTGTGAAGTGTGCATCGCGATAAACAGCAGTGTAGTGGACCCTGGTGTGTGCAGTGAAGTGTGGTCTGCGCAGGGAATTGTGGTCAGCGCAGTGGACCGTGGACAGTGCTTCAGACTGCGATGGTGTAGAAGTGAACTGTGTAAATAAATAATCAAGAGAACGGAGTCGTGTGTAAAGAAAAATAATTAACTGTAATATATCTGTAAATAGACCAAGTAGTTTTTAGTATCAGTAGATTTTAGTGTATAATTTGGTTATGAATAAACGTTTTTGTTTAAATAATACCAGAGAGTTTTAATTCACCACGAGAAACGTTACAATACGTTTCACTTAATTGAAATAATGTACTGTACAAATAATTTTAAAAATTGTTCAAAACAGTAAAATAGTGCTAAATATATCAGATTCCAATACCTGTGGCACTTTTTCACACAACCACTAATTAACAATGAATACACTGTGTACAAACAATACTGTTTCAAACAATACATTAATTAAGTTCAAGAAACAAATACTGTGAGTAGGGCATAAAAAAAATTCAAGACAAAATAATCTAGCTTATCAGAATCAATATAGTTTGAAAAGTCAATATTATTTATCTTGTACACAAACTCATACAACCAATCTTCCAGTTTAATGTGTCTTACAAAACTATTTAACAACGCTACCTACTAATAGGTAGTAACTAAGGAAAGCTTCTTGGCAAAATGGAAAATATCACACTTTTTGTTTCCATTAATTTTTATAGTACAAGATAATTATTTCAACAAAACATTGTATTAAACCTTTATAACATAATTACAACATTCATTTTAGAGTTTGGCATATGACTCTTTCAAAAACCACTAACACACAAACCAAATCAACATTGAGCTACACTAATGACAATAACTGCTCAGCAACATTGTTGTTTGTTTTTTTTTCCTTCAAAGGAAATTAGTTTAAAAAAAGAAAATTAAGGATTTGTACAATCTAAAAATTTGGTTACAGTTTCAAGTAAAACCTATTTAATTAAAGTAACTATCTTCCACTTTTTAATTCAGAATTATCTCTGGCCGCAGCCATGGTCACTGGGGCAACAGGTAATGCAGAAGTCACAATCACTCCTGCAGAACTATCATGTGGAGTGGAGGGATCCAATGAAGGTTCATTAGTTACTAAAGTCACACTCCCTGTCGAAGATGCAATATCAAATGTTGATCTTGGAGTAGCTGGAGGAGCAGAAGACGCTGCCAGAGCAGCAGAAGATAGAAGCAGGGCCACTTGTTCAGGTGCAGGACACGCAGCCAAAAGTAAGTCTTCAGAACTGTATCCACCAGTTGAAAGCAATTGTTGTAATTGGGCAAAAGCTCCCACCACACTATTCTGTAATATTACAAAACATAGAATTACTTGCATAACTTGCATTCCATGGATTAATAGTTATGAATTACAGTATGTAATATTTAATACAAAGCAGAATGTCATGATGATGATGATGATGATGGTGATAATCATGATATAAAGGGAGTTAAAAATCTCTATGGTCTTTGTGACAAATTACACAGGCAGAAAAAAAAAACAACAAGTCTTGACCCCATCCCGTTGGTGACTGCTATCTATCGCCGCCCTAGATACATTTTATGAAATTTTCACATTTTTTCGGTTTCTTACTGGTAAATTCAATATATTATTTTAAGAATATTAAAGAGTAAAACTTCGTTGTAAGTAGCAATTTTCATTGAAAAACTTGGATCAGTGTTTAAGAAAATGGGGTTTACACCTTACGGTAAATGCGAAATAAAAGCTATTTTCACAGAAAAGGGTAGGCGGCAGTTCGTCCAAACATACAGACGGACACACGAACGTCTTGAAAAGAACCAGTTTATCGATATCAGGGGACCCAAAAACTCGCATTTACGACGAAATCTCGAAATAGATTTTCCGCGGCTTTACATAGCTTTCTCTATACTACGTACATTACTCCTTATATACGTACGTATATGAGAAAGTAGAAATATTAGAAAAGGATTTACCTACTTTGTCTGCCTCAGTGCCCCCTTAAACGAGTTTTTGTGCCTAAAAGTCGCCAGTTTTGCAGCAGGATTACATTGCTTTCTCTATATTACCAACATTACTTGATAGATACATACGTATATGAGAAATTAACTAGTAGTACATGAGAATGGCACAGACTTTCTCGTACAACTTAGTTTCCAAATTTCTTTGGTCTTTGCTAGCTTTCCAGACTTCCCCATCCTTTTGCCCGCTGCCATTCACCGCAGCCCATAAAACATTTTTTGAATTTTCTCAATATTTCGGTTATCTCACGGTAGATTCGCAATAATACTTTAAAAACATCAAAGAATAGTAAAACAACGTCGCACATGGAAAGTTTCGTTTAAAACATTGGAGACGTCTTTAAGAAATAATCTTATAAACTCTAGTGCAAATAAGAAAGTTGAAGCTCATTTCAGAATAATCTTTTATGTTCACGAAAAATTTCAGTTTAAGTAATTTGAAACACATTCACTCACACTTACTATTCTGTATGCACATCACTGGTAATGTGCATATTAACGGCATGAGAGATTTACAAAAAAAATGCGTAATAAAAAAAAAGCAAAATAATACTAAAATGAATTTATACCTTAAACAATGTAATATGCACTATCCGTATGAAAAGTACGAAGAAAAAATTTGAACCCTTTTTGAGAAAATGGCGTTTGAGCATCTATGAAAATATTGAATTTTGAGTTCGTTTTGACAGAAAAAGTTTGAGTTTACGAGAAACTTAATGAGACATCATTCAAAGCAAATGTACTCATGAATGCAATAATGCGAACAAATTGCCGTGAATTTATATAATAGCGAAAGGCTGGCCAAAAACTTACATTTTTGTAATTAAAACAACAACAAAAGAATAGAGCAATACAACGTTAATGTCCTACCATTGAGTACATTTACCGCAATCCCCACCAAAATTTTAAAGAAAAAAATTGGAGCCGTTTTTGAGACACTTTTTTTGTTCTTTTTTTAATTGCACATAATGCACGTAATACTGCGCGAAAACTACTGAAATTCTCAAAATAAATGTACATGACCTTAACGAAAGAACTGAAAATTATAAACAAATTACATTTAAAGGAAATATATCTTCAATACTGTAGTTGTAGGGAAAAAGCCGAAAAAATCCGAACTTTTGCAATTATCGAAAATTTAGAGTTAACAGTTTTTTTAACAGAAAATTTAGAGTTAAAACCGGAGCTATGCCACTTTTGTAAGTGTATTTTACTGTATTCTCACAAGAAATTTAAAGGAAAAATTAGGAGCAAATTTTGAGAACGTTTTAAAAGCCCCTTGGTCGAGCGAGAATAGTTCAAGGTCGTCCAAGGATTATGCGTTTGGGAAAAAATCCTAATTGTCGTTTAGGAGCTAGTGATATTTACAGACGGACGGACCTTTTAATAAAATCAGTTTTTCGGTGACAGAGAATCTCAAAACGCGTATTTCCGTTGAAATTTTTTAAATGATTTTCCGCAGCATTTCACAACTTTCTGTATATCACATATTACTCCTTATATACGTTCATATAACGAGAAAGTAACTAGTGGTGCTAAAGAATAGCGCAGAATTTCTCGTATCTCTTATTATCTTGGGTCTGGGCTAGCTATTCGGACACGTACTCTCGCAAGCTGCCATCTATCGCAGCCCAAAGTACATTTTTTTTGACATTCTCTCAACTTTTTGATTTCTTTGGTTAACCGAAATATTACTTTAAGAATATATAAGATGATTATTAAGATGTAAAGGCGTTTCAATAGCTATACTTATTGACGCTCATGTCAAATTATTTTAAGAGCACAACGCAATGTGGAAGTGCCAAGCTAAAACACATTTTAAATGCAATGTAAAATGTGAGTAAAACTGAGAATGGACTTTCTTAATTATAAAAAAGGTTTGGCAACAAAAAACACTTAAAAATATCATATTAAAAGCCAAATAATTAGGTTTATCCTCTTCTCTCACATAAGGTTATAAATGACAGTCTCTTGAAAAAGCCAAAAAGGTTCCTAAGAAAAGAATCGTTGTTTCCAAGTATCTCTGCTAGAGAGCTAGCAAGGTGATGCCTTCGGCGCTTATCTTTTACCTTAGAACAGTACAGGAGATCATGTTCCACAGTAAGACCGTCTTGCGACTATCGCAAGTAGGAGGGTGGGTCACCGCGGAGATATCCATGGGAGAAATTCAATATCAGACGAGATTAAATGTAACATAGCTCACCGGACATTCTGAAGAGAGGAAAATCATCGCAAACAAAATTACCGAACGTAAACCGAATGGCTCTCGGCCTAGGAGTTACGCTGTCCAAATCATGCTATTGTCAGCACTGATTCTCATAGGACGCAAGAGAAAACCGCGACAAAGATCTGTATTTCCGTTGAAATCGCGAAAGCGATTTTCCGCAGCATAACATAACTTTCTGAATACTACGTATAGACTTACGTATACGGAAAAGTAAAAAGCTAACAGAGAGATGCGTGTTTTCCAAAAACACCTGCTAGATAACTAGCAAAGTGATTCCTTCGGCGGCTATCTCTTTCTTTAGAACAGTGCAGGAGAGCATGCTGCACGATAAGATCCGTCTCGCAATTATCTCAAGTAGGTGTGGGTCACCGCGGAAAAAATATCCGTGGGAGCAATGGCAGAAACCGATCTTAAGGCGTATCAGAATAATCTCCTCGCGGCTAGAGACACGAGATGAGGAAGAGCAAGGCTTTATGGAATCCTTCATTCTTTTGAATCCGAGTTCTGCTCCTTTTGGGTGCGATGCACTGAGAATGGAGCGGTGGATAAAGAGTTGCGGGTTCCGTAGGGACTGTAAGGAAGTCTCTCTTTTCTTCGTGGTGAGCTTTGCTGACTGTCCAGCTATTTCGTTTCCCACATGGCCAAGGAGACGAGAAAAAACTAAGATATATCGACGAAACAATAAATAATACATCTGGTGTTGGATGTTCATTTTCAGAGGGTGATACGAACAGAAACAGGAGATGGATTCGAGAGAGCTTTTAGAATCACTGCAGATCACTACTTTCCTTAATGACATCGATTCAGTGAACTTAAGCGCCTCCAAGAGCACATATTTCTTTGCAGTATAGACGCTACACAAAGAGTCACATCGAAACCTTCACGTGGCACTACGGCGGTAGAAGGCACCTCCTAATTTATCATTCTGGAAGAAAACCATTAGTGTATATGATGTTACAGCTGTGACACATGGATTTTGTCTCCTCAAATGTACTGAGAGGAGTTAAACATTTGGGGAAGATTGATAATCTCAGAACTATTTGGCTAGGCTAGGCTTTGGTCTATTTTAGTTTCCAAGAAGGAACAAGACTTCGGGGGGGGGGGGGGCACGGGATAGGGAATTTTATATTTAGCTTCTGGAAAAGCGTATAGAGACGGATACCGGGAGGATGCGGTAACGATGGTCCGAGTGCGTACGTCCTGTGACTTGGGTGAAGGACTGCTTGTCGCGAGAGTATTTATAGCTGTTACTCTTTTGCCCCAGCGGAGGGGATTACAATATCTCGCCTTCGTCTCGGGGTGGTTCGCCAGCCTCGGCCAAGACAAAGCGACTCGTCCGGTAGGCTCCTGTGCTGACCCGTATACCGGCACTGGGTATGGTATTCCATGTCCGGAGGGTGGACGGAAACGCTGACCCATGAACAATACACCTACAATCGAGGATAGGACAGATAATGTTCCAAAAAGGCGCCAGAGACATACTCGGTCTACGACCCTGACCTACCAGTACGGGTGCGAAGGAGGTTCAATGGTGATACACATTTGTTCTTCAATTCATAGAACTGGAAGTGCATGAAACTGGATTTATAGGTGGAGTACTTCAATCCAGTTTCATCGCTCTAATCTTGCAGTTTGTTGAGGTCAAGCTGTAAATGCCTCTCAATAACTTACGTGCTCTTGGAGCAAAAATGGCGCCGTCGTCAACGAAGAGCGATCATTTCACAAGCGTTCGAATTACAGATGCCATACGAGGGTTGCCTTTTATATTTCAGGATTAGAAAACAAAAACAAATATTAATTATCGAAAATCACTTTGGTTTTCAAAATATTCCCCATGAAGATCTATACACTTTTGCATGCGTTTGAACCAATTGTCGAAGCACTTTTGCCACTCTGATTGAGGTATCTCCAAAACATGCATTCTGAATGCAGCAACCGCTTCTTCAGGTGTCGAAAAACGTTGACCTCTCAGTTTGCTTTCTACGTACGGGAATAAAAAGAAGTCATTCGGTGCCAAGTCAGGACTAGACGGCGAATGACTCATCTTATCGATGTTTTGGGTGCTCAAAAATGCAGTTGTTTGAGCCGATTTTTGAGAGCTCGCATTGTCATGGTGAAGAGTGATCCGTTTTCGGTGGTTGGTTTTCCTGATTTCTTGGAAGACAGCAGGCAAACAAATCGTTGTGTACCACTCAGAATTGACTGTTCTGCGTTGTTCTAGTGGTGCGGTTGCGACATGTCCAGTTTTTCCGAAAAAACAGGCGACCATCTGTTTGCAAATGCTTCGTGCGCGAACAACTTTTGTTGATTTTGTTCATCTTGAAACACCCATACAATCGAACTCTGTTTACTTTCGGGTTCATACGCGTAAATCCACGATTCATCACCTGTCACGATGTCATAGACGTGTTTCGAAGCACCGCGATTGTATTTTTTGAGCATTTCTTTCGACCAATCGCCACGAGCCTTTTTTGAGCGATTGACAAATTGTGTGGGATCCAACGCGAACAATTTTTTTACAGTCAAATGTTGATGCAATATTGCAGTTCACGCACAGCATCAATGGTTTTCGGAACAACTGAGTTTGGACGACCTTCGCGAAATTCGTCTTGGAGTGAGCTACGACCACGCTTGTGAGCGAAATTGGGTGGTAACTTGAGGGGAGTGCTTTTTTCTGTCATTTCCTTCTTTAGGGATTGGAATAACAATGACTTCACACCAAATCCTTGGCATTGCATTTTCGACTCAAATTTCTTGAAACTGCGGACAAAAGAACGAGCTTTTTCCAAACGGTGTTTCAGCATTTGATCGTGTACCTGGTCTGGTCCTGGAGCAGAATCTTTCGCGCAAGCGACATCACAGGGAGCATTGTAATTTTCCTCCACGCGTTTCGAGATATCTAATCTGCAATTCTCCATTTTTCCTTGGATCAGAAAGCCAGGAGGGTAGTGTATATTAGAGCTGAAGATTTGCTCGTAGTGAGAGGCTATGTCTTCTAGTGGTGTGAGATTTCCATTTACCAGAAGCCGAGAGACAGACGAAGAAAGTCGTCCTCCGATCTGTCGAACCTTTCGCCTGACTAAAGTAGGGGGCGTATGGCATGAGAATTAAGAATTACAGGCTGTTCAGGACACTGCCTTACTTTCCTGTATGGCCAATGTAGCTCTGCGATCTTTTATAATTTATAAGAATATCCAGGATTGGAAACCTAAGCTTTGTCAGTGCCTGCTTCCGATCACGCACCGCCGTGGCACAGCCGGCAATCCATCATGGCAGGAGAGGATGCCGTGGGCGACCCGGCAATTGAGGCCGCATGAACGGCATCAGTAAAACGGGCAACCAAAGCATCGATATCGTTTAAGTAGTTTTCCAATATCTCTATCTTTCTTGAATGTTTCCCCCTCAGCTCGGTGGATTAGCCAGACAGGGCGGGCAACGTTTCGGTCAGGAATATCGGAATTGAATGGGGAAGTAGCCACTGCCATGCTGATCGCCAAGACAGTTCGCTCAAAGATGGTATAGAGAGAGGGACTGCACAAAGCCAGATCTACGGACGAGAAAGTTGGAAGACAAGGGAAAATGTGTGCTTTCGCCATTATTCAGAAGAATTAGGTTCTGTTTGTCAGTATTTTTTTCCCAGTATATTGCCTCTTGAGCAGGTCCTAGTGCAACCCCAGGCGGGATTGTGAGCATTAAAGTCCCCCACAATAAGAAAAGAGGCGGGCAACTGAGATAAGACATCTTCACGTTCTTCTTGTAACACGGCTTGGCCAGTAGGGATGTATATATTGCACTCCGTTAGCAAAATGATGGTAGTTGATGATAGTTGTATCCGAACGCATACGGTTTAAAGGTCGGTTCGAACCTTGTGTTCCTCAAAGAACACGGAGTCGCATAAGTACCGCTGCACCACAGTGAGCACAAAGTTCATCTTGACGAAACCGAGAGGTACTAAAACCGCGAAGACAGAGAGGATGAGTTTCCTGAAGGCTGACTGTAGATGACCTACGACAAGAAATAATCAATCTCAATTCTTCTGAATGTGCACGAAGGCCGTTTAAATTCCAGAAGAGAGCAAATTTAAAGAGTTATTTCTTTGGTTGCTTTTCTTTCTCACCTCCTGAAAGGTTGGAGAGGAATTCTGGAGGCGCTCCTCGTCAAAAGCAGTTACCCTAACTGCTGCTGGAGATGGTAGTCTTTGTCGGGGGAGGGGGGATTCCCAGTTTTTTGGCAAAGGTTACCGAGATTATGGGAGATGAAAGATCGCTCAATGCGAGTCTCGGAAGTAGAAGGAAATGGACGGGACTTCGATGACGAATTTTTGTTCGGAGGCGGTATCCGATTGGCATCTATTTCCATACGGGGCTCAGAAGTCATGGGTGGCTGATGGCGTTTTTTTTTTTTTTTTTTAGATTTCTTATACTTTGTAGGTATTATCACTTTTTCACCTTGAAAGCATGACGTATCTTCAGGGAAGTCTATAAGCGTTACCTGACAACTGAAGTGCGCCACTGGTGTGAAAACACGTTGTATTACCATTAAATATAATGAAATGTTAAAGCATGAGTTACTCCAGATTGAAAAATCCAGTTTTGTTTTCATATAATATAAATGGTCATAGTCTTGAATCTGTTACTTTACTCAAGGATTTGGGTGTAATATTTGATAGTAAGTTGGGATTTAATCATCATATTGACTATATTCTTGCAAAATCAAATCAAATGCTCGGTTTTATTAGAAGGATGACTTCCGAATTTTCAAATCCGTATGTACTTAAGCTCTTGTATAATTCTTTAGTCCGATCTAATTTATTGTATGCATCTCAAACATGGTCTCCTTGTTATCAGATTCACATTAGAAGACTTGAATCCATACAGCATAAATTTTTAAATTACATGGCATGGATGCTTCAATTACCATGTCCGAGAGTATCTCATGATTACCATCAAATTGCCACTATTATGGATATAAGTACTCTAAATTCATTTAGAAAATATAACGATTATGTTTTATTGTATAAATTGATTAATTATAAATTAGATAGTGGTGAACTTCTGTCTAAATTATTATGGAAGATTCCTGTTGGAAATTTGCGAAATAATTCAGAATTACTTATGTTTTTTACACCTACTGTGAGAACAAATTTGTATTATCATGCGCCATTATGAAGAATGTGCCGAATTTCTAATGAATATAACATCGATACATCGTTACCTATAAATAACTTTAAAACTAGCAAAAAATAGTATATTATTTTATTACAATTAGTGTATTATATCAACCTATTGTTTTTGATTTGTATGCTACACATTTATCTTATATCTGTACCTTATTATTATTATTATTATTATTATTATTATTATTGTATAATTGATTCATAAAACTTTTTTTTTCGGGCGTTTGCCTGTTTGATAAATAAAATATTATAATATTATTTTTACTAGATTTCTTTAAGATATTTGTGATTATGTTACATGATAAAACACTTCAGATGCACAGGGATCTAAAATAAATTAATTAAACATATGTTTCAGAGCATACTTTATCTTCTATTTTAAAACTCCACTATGAAATTATGGTACAAAACTGAAATGGCCACACTCACCAATACATTGCAAGTTTGTATGAATGATCCTGTAATTGATGCAACCCTTTGGATTTTAAATAAATAATCAAATGCAAATTATCTAAGGTGCCATTATTCAGTTTCTACCAAGTTAATCACACTGTTATCCATAATACAGTGTGTAACACTAGAAAACCAGAAAATCGATCATCATCATATCATTATCATCATTAGGAGTGGATTTTCATGAAATGTCATTTCCTTACTTTCTCGAATATGTAGTATTGAGATAGTTATGTAATGCTGGGGGCAATCCATTTAGAGATATCATAGAAATACATGTTTTGGGGTTCCCTGAGACCAAAAAAGGGTTGTTTTAAGGTCAGGTCCGACCATCCGTTCGCACGTCCATTCGTCTCATGTATGTAAAGAATACTAGCGCCCAACCTATGCTATAAACCTATGTGCCTAAATTATAGAATTATTTCCAAACTTAGTAAACTTGATCTGGCGTCACTCGAAACCCTTAGATTAAAAAAAAAAAATTCATTAATTTTTGGGATACTTTACATAAAGCCCTTGGGACATTTTCAAAATTTTCTCAAAAATAGATCAGAATTGTTTCTTTATATTTCTTGCAAGAATAGAGTAAAATACACTTATAAAGATGGCACACGTACGTTTTTCACTCTTAACTGAATTTTTGAAAATTTTAAGAGTTTGAATTTTTCTGGCTTAAGCCTAAAACTACAAAATAGAAGACACATTTTTATTTCAAGTAAAATTGTTTCTCCATAGTTATTTCATTTAAGTCTAGTACAGTTTTCTGAAAAGTTTAGTAGTTTTCGTGCAATGTGTGCAATTTACAAAAAATAACAATAACAAGATTTCCTCGAACAAATATTTTCTTTAAAACGTTTGTAGTGATAGTGAAAATATACTCTATAAAATGGCTTATATGCCATTTGGCTGTATTCTTTCGTAGTTGGTATTTTCTCTTTTTCTTTCATTCTTTCTTTTTTTTTCTTCAAATATTCTAAATGTATTTTTTTTTTACGTGTTTTTCACGTCATCAATACTTACATTAGCGGCGATTTGTTCACATTATTGCATTTATTACTGCATGTGCTTCCAATGATGTCTTATAAAGTCTCTCAAACACTCAAAAGTTTTCTGATGAACTAAGCTCAAATTTCAGCATTTTTGGAAACACTTAAACGGATTTTTTTCAAAAACTGCTACAATTTTTTTCTTTTTAGTTAAGTTTAGTTATAAATACACTGTTTAAGATGACACAAAAGTCATTCTGCTGTATGCTTTAATTTTTCCAAAAAGTATTCATTTTTTAATATCTCTCACGCCGTTAATATTCACATTTCTGCGATTACATTTGTTAGTGAGAGCTTGAAATGACTTCCAATTAACTTCTTTGAAAACTGAAAATTCTGTTGTGAAAAAGAGCTTCAAATTTTGCTTTTACAGTAAGGTTAAAAAACATTTTCTTAAAAACGGCTCCAAATTTTTCACGATAATGTCCAGAAAGAACTAGGTTTTACTCTTCTACAATATTCTTAAAGTAATATACCATTTCTACCATTAAAAAACTGAAAAATCGAACAAATGTGGAAAAAAATGGCGATAGATGGTAGCTGCCACAAACAGCGTTTCCAACCGACAAACAGTTCTCGAAGTTTTCCCGTGTTTCCCAAGACCGAAAAGCTAGCTCAGACCGAAGGAATAAGAAAACTCACTAGTACAAGAAAGTTAGAGCCATTCTGTGGCACCAGTAGTTTTCTTTTCACTTTAGAACAATGCCTTTTAGTATAGACATTAATTCCATGCTATGAGAAAAGGAAATGACCCATTTTTATGACATTTTTTGTATTTTTCGGCAATTTTGACTGTCATTTTTTAACACTTTTTGTCATTTTTAAAGCATTTTTGGCTGATTTCATCCATTTTAATATCATTTTTCAGGTGCTTGCTTCAAACAATATTTACGAGATGAAGAAAATGTTCTCCACAGAATTCTGTCGGACTATTCCATTTCTGTGGGGACCATTCCATTTCTTCACTCTGATATTGTAATGTCAGCTGTTGTATGTAAAATATCAGGTTTCGAGGCCGCCTAAAAGTACTATTATTGGTTTGGCTGAATTCGCAATAACTAAGGACTGTGATTTCCTGGTACAATCAATCCAAAGTTTGCAAGCTGAGATCACTTTAACAAAAGGAAGCTTCCAATTCATCATATCATACCCAAAAGCTTGAGTTGGTCATCTGAACTTGTTTTGATAAAATTTTTTAACATATTTTCTCTTTGTATTTAGGACATTTTAAAGACATTTTATTGATCATTTTTGGAGATGTTTTAGGTCATCAATTCCGCCCCCAAATAATCGTCACAAAAAATATAATAATGGCTTTTATAATATACTATAAAAATATTATCACTCACTTTAATAGGCCGAAAAAGTACAAACTCTGTTTCCCGATTAGCCAGATAAAGCTGCATGCTTCTCTGCAGCACTGGGAGTTGCGCCTTAATGAGTCTTTGAGTCTCCTGCACTGTCTGACACACAAGAGACGCACTAGCAAAGGGCTGGTTAGAGAGCAAAGCTCCTCCTTGCACTTCTGAAACCATTTTTGTGTACACCTGAGCCTGCATATGAGAAACATTTGTTGTTATTATTTGAGCAAAAATAAAAATATTATATAATTTATAACCAATATTATTATAACAACAAAACAAAATATATTATTATAACAAAAAAATAAGAAACACTGAGGGTGAAAGATATTTTCTCCTGACAATCACAAACTCAAAACTGGGAAAAAGTCCATGACTATTGTCTCCTAAAAAAGGATCTTTTATAACAGGGTTTTGATGTAGACAAGTCTATTTATTAATTTAATTAACACAATATGAACAATAATATTAACAATTTTTAAAATAAAACTTTAGAAATTTTGACATTTTTCACTAATTTTAAATCAACATACCTTATCCAGGAAGGAGAGCAAAGGTTGTGCTAGAATATTCGTTGAATGCTTTATGAAGGTTTCACAAGCTTGCTTCAAAGTTCTATCTACTTCCTTCCGGGAATCAAGTAATTGTTCTCTCACAGCTGGAGTACCAGCCAAGAGAAATTCCAAAAGCGCATTATCAGGTCCCAGTGACAAAAGACGGTTGCGACGTTGAAGGAGACCAAAGGCTATAACATGTAAACCAAAATTTAGTGGGTCTTCTAAATAGCAATATCAACTAGTGGTGCTATAACTGCACATACTTTCTCGCCTTTAGTAATAGTTATGCAATACTTTTTATACCACAATTTTCTCTCTAAATTAACACGTCTGTCTCTCTCTCTCTCTCTCTTTTTTTTTTTTTGTAGAACTCATTACAAATCATAGAACATTTGGTGAAAAAACTAAATACTTTCAAGCAAATATCACCACAAAAATGACAATTATAACTGCTTTACATACAGGTAAATCATGCCCCAACAATAAGACATAATTAATTCACTGAAATTAGCCCCGAAGTCATTGTTGCTGGGCCATTGCTGCATTCCAATCCGATATTCCCTGAAGGCTAGTAATTTTTATTTCATATATTTCAAATAAGTTTTAGAATTTGTATAAGATTAATTTGCAAATGTATAAAATAGCTCGAATGTAAGAAACAAACACAGAAATATGAAATAATCTACAAATTCTAATTTACAAACCTTCCAACAGCCTGGAATTATGGCGACTATATTTGTTGCTAAATTACACAAAAAATACTCATTTTAAAAAAATTCAACATGATCTTATTTGAAGATGTGTGTGTGTGTTTTAAATGGCTCCAATATTTTTGATTAAATTTTGTTGTTGAATTGCTTAATAGACAATTAACAGAAATGTGTAGGTCTCTTGTTTGTTAAAAATTCTTATTTTTCGAACATTGCAAAAATTCAATTTTTTTATTGAGTCTTCCTACAAGTAAAATATTAAAGACAAATTTTTCCCTTCCTTAATGAAATCTGTTCCTCCATGACAGATTTTAGGACAAGGCCATGCATAATTTTTTTTTAAATTTGAGTAAAATTTCGTGAAATATAGGCCATTTTAAACATTTTTTCTAAAAAATGGCAACAACAATTCTGATTAAATTTGGAACTTGGATATTGTATAGGGTGCACAAGAGAATCATGCGTGTCTCAAGTTCATTGAAAAGTCTTGTTTTTGCAAACTGCTAAAATTCAAAATTTGTTTCAGTGTCTTCCTGCAACTACAATTATGAAGATAAACATTTTTTACTTAATTGTGTTAATCAAAAACCAGATCTTCAAATAATGCCATGTTCAATTTTTCGAAAATATGAGTTTTTCTGCGAAATTTTGCGTCAAATATAGGCAATTTTTATTTTCTTTAAACATTTTTATCTTAAAAACGGGTTATTTTAAAAAAAAATTAAATTTGGACCTTATACTTCGGTTTTTGTAGGTGGAGAGTCAGGGCCTGACTCCACGATGGAATATCTCATGTCATTTCGCGTCTTTCTGAGCCGTGCTGCTAGATGTCACATGATCGCGACCGTATCAAGCAGTGCAATGTGTCTAGCGGCACAACCAAGAAAGACGCGAAATGCCGTGAGATGTTCCGTCTTGAAGACAGGCCCTGACACGCCACGTTATAAAAACCGAAGTATAGATAGCGCAGAGAACACTTGAGAAAATTGTACAGGTTTCATGTTCGTTGAAATTACTGAATTTGCGAAAATCGCTAAAATTTAATTTTTTAGGCGTCTTTCAACTACAATTGTGAAGATATTTTTCTTAACCTGTTTTTTGCCCGGTGTTCGAGAAGTGGAACAAACTTAGTTCTGTTATTTGTTGACCTTGATCTCCCATTTCATTGTTTCCATACACGTGGTAACTTGTTCAGACAAAATGTCCTGACAATAGAACTTGAAGTTGATGCCCGTGAGCGTTATTATTTTTCTTGCGATGTTACGAAGTAGATGCTAAGTCTTGCATTCAAATTTCTATACTCACCATGGGAGAAAAAAGTAAGTGTCGCTATTTATTACAGGACAAGCGGAACCTGGCAGACGTTCTGCCCTTCATCTCCCTTTATCTCTCTCCCCCTCCCCCAGCAAAAATGTAATAGAATGTTCAAAAAAATTCATCCTTTAGATTACGGAGTGAGAAACGTTTCCTTAGGCCATTGGCATTAATGTTTTGAATGTCCATGAACGCTTCATGTAGGAGGGTTTTTTCCTTCTTTTTTTTTCTTTTTTTTCTTTCCAATTTGTTCCTTCTATATCGGAACGCGTCTCCAAACTCCGTAAGGAACGTTGAGCACTGGAGCAATCCGGTAATAAGCGCCGTCTGGGGGCCGCTGTATTGTCAAGTCAGGGAATCGCCGACAGGTAAGCGTCTTCACGCTCGCGTCTAGCACGCGCCCTGCGTCATCTACCCATCGGCTAGGATTGGGAAGGAATAAGGATAGGGGTAAGGTATAGGACGCTTCTGGCTCATACGCTACGAGGTATCTGGCTCATACGTAGGGATCATTTCGTGTTGCGCGTGGTGTTTGGGTAGGGGTGGGGAGGAGTGAAGTGAGCAGAGACGTGAGCAGAGACATGAGCAAACAAAACGTCTGTTTAGGCGATTCTGTCTAGTGCTTCGGAAACAAAACTGTAATACTGAAGATGTGGGGAGAGGTTATGACCGATTTATTAACAACAATGTAACAGTAATTATTATTATTTAATGATAGGCAGCTCAGAGAGAAATCCAAAAGATATCTTGTGGAACATTATCGCCAAGTTCATTATTTATTTATTATTTATTTATTTATTTATTTAGTAAACCAACAGGCTAAAAGCCCAATACAATATAATTTCGAAGAAATTCAGTAAAATACATATTTATAACAGTAATAATGTAATATTATTATTACGGACTCTAATTATTAAGCAAATTAGAAAATCTTAACAAAATTATTACAAATACCAATAAAACATATATAAGTAGTAAATTAATAATTATTGAAAAAATTTCACAAAAAATTAATAAAATATAATTTCCTTAAAATTACAAAAAATTACAAAATTGACCTTCGAGTAAATGCTCAAAGTTACTGCCACCATTTGTGGAGAGACAAGCACTTACTGTTTTCAATGTAGTGGCTGCAGTACATTGAAGAGTAACACTGACCAAATAAGTGCTTTCTTTTTCTTTCAACTAAAATTAACCCCATTCTCCCAGCCCATCTGAGGGCACATGATCATAGGCTGCTAAAAGTGAAAGGGATCTCGAAGGTATTTCACGTGTTGGCAGATTGCAAAAAACAAGAGGTGGTGTTTCAAGGCATGGGTTGCGAGTTATATATATTTATAGATTTTAAATTAAAATTTTCACTAACAATGTAATGTTAAATATGTAAGATAGAAGCGCATATTGATGATTACATTTCCATATATTTGAGAAACTTTAGTTAAATTATAAATGTTCCATTTGTGGAACACACAGACTGAACGGTACCATCCTTTAACTTTTCGTCGTACATTTCTTTAAAAGCCTGTCTGCGAAATTCTAAATCTTCTTGAATATCATGTCGATTTTTGAAATTCTCGAATTTTTATTACACCTAAAGATGGTGCTGAAAGTGAAGAAGACAGAACAGCAATGAAGAGATCAAAACGTTAACTGGTAGAAGGAGAAGCTGTGATTTTTGTTTCAACAAAGTTGAAAGATTTGGAGACAATGACGTGGGGGAAATTGTAGTTATAGATCAGGTCAATGAAGAAATATCTTCCAGAAAGCAAACCAATTGAAATTTACAGGGACATTTGTTCTTATCCATATTTAAGTTGCAAGTTAGCAGAACTGGGATATAAGTTCACAAGGACTATAACCAAGAATCGTATCGTAAAGTGGCCACTGAAGGACTCAAAAATTCTGGAAAAGGAAGAAAGGAATGATTTTGATTATAAAACAGATGTTAGCAATAACACAACGATCCTTGGATGGAATGATAATCACGTTTGCCATAAGATTTACTACACGTTATCCTATTGAGCCAATTGGAATTTCTAATAGATGGATGAGCCAGTAAAAGAAGACCAGCAAATCACTATTATCATGCAATACAAGAGTGAGATTAGATAAAAACGGACATTGGATTGTACCTGTGACCAAACAATGGAAGAGTGTGTCATGTAAACAAAATACCAAGAAATCATGTAAGAAATGCAAAATAAATTGACATGAATGTTAAAAAAATTATCACACATATTCATAATAAAAACATTTCTCTTACACCTGAGGATTCTGAATCTCACATTTATCACTATATTTATTTATTATTTGAAACTGTGTAGATGTTCTTGTAATATTTACATGATTTATTTGTCATATCCATGCATTAAAATTAAAGACAATATTATCTAGAAGAAATCGTTTATTATTTATAAAAATTGCAAAAATTACCTCCCAAACTACTAGTACGATTTATTCCCAGAGTTCCCCTTATGGAACAGGGAATGGGGTATCTGGTGTCCTGTAATAAGAATTTCATTTAAAACATGTTTTTACTTAAAAATTAATTGTCTCAAAACTATTTGATGTATTTTTTTTTTTTTAATGAAACGTATTCACCAAAAACATCTCCAAATAAAGTTTTTTTTATTAATTTGGCAACAAACATAAGTTATTAATAGTATGTCAATCATTTACTTCATTATATATTCGTTTTAAGTATTTCTTGTATTTATTTTAGTAATACATGAGTTATATTAAAAGACATATAAATTGTATACATCCACGCCATCACCCAAATTGTTACCCCCAAGAAAGAATTATTTGTCGCCTCGAAGATTCCACAGCAAATATTTGTGTGTCTCTGGTCTATAGGATTTTTCGTGTTCACAAGAAAATAGGAGTTCAAAGGTAAGTTGGGTCACAATAAGGATAGCCCAAAATTACAGATACTAGTAATGAACAACCATACCTGCTGTTTTAACCTTGCTGAAGTCCAAACTCATTTCTTTCACCGTAAAATCCACCTGAAATGGGGCAATCTGTTCACGCAAGATCAAGAGATGTTTAACTTGAAACAGCAGACCATCAACAGCTCCCTAAAGAAAATAAAAATATAAGATGTAAAATCATTAATTACAGAAGTATATAACAGATGTCAAAGAATAAAAAACCATACATATATAAAACAAATAGAAAGTTTCAGAATAAATATTATAAATTTCTAGAATGTTGGAGAGGTGAGGATACTCATTTTTGGCAAATAAACATTAGAGGGAAATATCATTTAACGGAGTTATACACGTAAGACAAACTGCGGTAGGATCACATTTCGTATTTTCATTTTTTCTTCAATAAATATTGGGATACAAATGAGAATCATAAACATATTAATGAATAAACATTAATTTAATTAATCTCTGTTGGAAGACAAGATGAGAAGACTGAAACTAAGAACAGGTGTAAGAGAATCAGAAGTGGGATTTTGCACAAGATGGGCATGGTGGAGATTGGACGTGTAATGAATTATCCGACGTGAATATTAGAATATTATTGGGGCTTTGAACATTAACATCCCTCAAATATTTTTTTAAAGAGTCGAATTATTTAACTTAGCGTATGGTGAATTAAATAGTATAATATTAGCCTGAGGAAATGTGTGGGAAGGGCATTGCAAAAATTCTAAAGTATATGTTTTTCTAGCAACACTAGTTTTAGATAGTCCAGCTACATGCTCATACAGAACTGTAACATGGAGCAGCAGGAATAACCCAACCACTCGGCGTTGAGGATTAGCGAGCAAAATGATTCCAATTCTGAACGAAGCCTGCGACATATGAAGGTCACTCCGAAACTTTTGAGAATGAGCAACAATGAGTTACTCAGCAACAATGAAACTATCTCCATTGTAGGTGGAACTTTTAGTAAGAAACTCGCGCAAGTTTGAACACGCTCTGGTAATTTATTAACTTAGAAGGGCTATTTGTGTTCTATTAGATGTTATTCCTCTGCCAATAACGATGGACCTAAAAAGAGCATTTCAGAGCTATGATTTTGTATGACTAAGGTTGGCTTAGATAAATCATGCCTCGAGAGATTACAGCGTGCGTTTGGCAATGGTTGCCCTTCACAAGCCACTGACTATCGATGGTTTGCCGAATTCAAGAGGGGAAGGGACTCTCTGGAAGATGAAGACCGATCTGGCAGGCCCAATGCAACAACAATGGATGAAAATGTGCTGAAAGTGGAACATTTGGTAAGGGAAGACCCTTGTTGTACATATGCTCAGATTCAGGAAGCTTTAAATATTGAATCAGCAGCAGTGAGACAGATCCTGAAAGAAAAGCTTCACGTTAGGAAGCTGTGCTGTCGCTGGATCCCTCACAATCTGTCAAATGAACAAAAAAGGGCACAAGTGGATTGGTGTCGTGAGACCCTGGATAAGTTCAATGGAGGAAGATCAAAAAACATTTTTCACATAGTGCGGGTGATGAAAGCTGGATTGATCAATTTGATCCAGAAATGAAACGGCAGTCATCAGTGTGGGTCTTCCCAGATGAAAAATCCTCCAACGAAAGTGAGAAAACCCAGAAGCGTTGGCAAAATGATGATTTGTTCTTTCTTCTCTGCCAGTGGCCATATTGTGATAGTGCCACTCGAGGAACAAAAGACAGTCACTGCAAGATGGTACACTACAATTTGCTTGCCCAGATTGTTTGAAGAGCTGAGAAAGAACCGTCCAAAAGCAGGTTTGCGTGGAATCCTGCTCCACCATGACAACGCCTCATCCCACACAGCCAGAGCAACAACTAAATTTCTGACAGAATCAAGGGTTAAAAGATTGTCTCATCCACCCTACAGTCCAGACCTGGGCCCGTGTGACTTTTTTCTTTTCCCTTATGTGAAAGAAAACTTCGAGGTCTTCGTTTCAAGTCAGCTCAGGCTGCAGTGACTGCATATGAAGATCAGATTCGCAGTATCTCTAAAGAAGTGTGGCAATCGTAATTTGATAATTGATTAATCGGATGAAACGTTGCTTAGAGTGTGGTGGAGAGTACTTCGAGAAGATGTGAAGGTAAGAACTTGTTATCTCGATTTTAAATATAGCATTCTCAAAACTTTTGGAGTGACCCTCGTATCGCCCAGCGAACGCCAGGCGCACGGCATATTACAGGACAGAAGACATAGCAGAACTGGGGAGTAGCTTGCTTCAATCTCCCGTGTCTAGTCCAGAGAACGAGGTTGAGACCTAAAGCAGCTGCCTGCTTAACTAGAGACTAAGAAGACACTGAGTAGGGCGATAGACCAGTGCTGCAAGGCCATTTGGCTAAGCAGACATCCATGAGGACAGGCGAACGCAGAGGCGGCTCGTGAGTACTCGCACGTCCGCATGTGGACACCCAAATTAAATCGCTCCAATTTCTCTTTAACATCTCTTAGCAAGAGGAGAATACAAGACCTCTCTTAGAGTTTCCGAAACATTGTATTTCAAAGTACGCAGCGTTAAGAAGCTGTGATTGATAGTCTATAGCCAATGCTACTCGTGAAAGCCAGTCCAAGCATACACGTCGTAGGTTGTAACAGGGTTGGCAGGACAAGAGGGAGAACAATGGTGTTTTATGGACGAATGGAGCACACCGTTCACGGTGAGACACAGTGACGATCTCCGCGAGTGCTCTGTCACTTTACGACACACCTATTCATCTGATTTGGTCGAAATTTCATTTACAGGAAAAATATCTCGTCAATTTTTTAGTTGTAGGAAAACGCTGAACGAAAATAAACTTTTACAATTATCGAAAATTCAGAGTTAACAGTAAAAAAAAAGGGTCCTGTGCGATCTTCATAAGTATTTTACTTTATTCCTTAATGAAATTTAAAAAAAAGAATTGGAGCAATTTTTGAGAAAACTTTGAAAATGTCCCTGGGGCTTCGTGTCAAGTACAGCCAAATTTTTAAAGAAAGTTTTTCAAAGTTGCTGCGCATCGAGTCAAGCCAGTTTGACAGAGGAATATCCATTTTGGAAAAAATCCTACGCATGGTGTTCACAGGCGGACAGACAAGTCGTTCACACGGACAAAAGTTTTGAAAAAAAGAAAACACTATAGGAGAGGTCCCTAAAACATGTATTTCCGTTAAAACCTAGAAATCGATTTTCCTCTGCATTACATAACTGTTTCTATACTACGTATATTACTTCGTTTATTCGTACGGATGAGCCATTCTACCTCAAATCGCACAAGAGTTCACACGACATTTGTTCGAAAATCTGGACATGAAAACCTGTTTTTTTGGCCTCGACACACTCGTTTTTTTTTTATTTGCTCGAAAATTGATTATTTGTGTAGTTATGTCTGTATTACATTTTGGAATTTACGCGTACTTCGCAAAATATTGAGCAAAAATAGAATAGAATAATAAAGTAGATCTCATTCTGCAAATTAGGGTGTGCGAGGCTTTTGGTCCCCAAAGTTTAGTTTTTAATGCCCTAGAACGCTTCGTTTAGGAGTTATTTATCGATGTAGAATCAAAAATCCTGCATTGTGTTATGGATTGCATTTGACATGGGTATTTTGTTTTGGTCTTTGTTCTTTTTTTCGTGAATTCTGATATTTTAATAGTTATTCTCCAGATCAAGAAATAACTAAAATTAGTCCAGCCATTCTTGAGTTATAAATAGTGCAACAAACCCAACTGTTTTATTTATTTAGATTTCAGATTCTATTCCTCTGTTAATATTGTTTTTCAAAAAATAATGATTTCATTGCAAAATTTTAGATCAACATTTCTATATAAACTCTACGAAATTAAAATTTGAAAAATAGGTGTATTTCTTGTTCAATTTCTATAAAATACAAGAAAAAATGGGCACTCCACATGTACAGTTCTAAAAAAATCAATTGTAAGTATGGAGGGGCGCTCTGCCTACCCATGCACTAACGAATTGCGTTCGGTCAGTCTTTGATCCAATAGCTGAAGAAGAATAAAATGAAAGACCGTCTGCTTGATTAGGGTTTCAGGACTTACTAGTACTTAAGACGTTCACTCTTTACAAAAGGGTAACTTTCTTAATTTTATTTCATTTGCAATTTATTTGTTGTAGCATTTACTTATTATTTCAAATATGAAATAGATTGTAAATATTCGTTGAATAAAAAAGACACATTCACACTGCCCCCAGAATAAATGGGTGACAGCGAAACGAATTGAAACTTGTGCCATTCCACCTCAAATCGCACAAGAATTGATACTTTTTTATACATAATTTTTTTAAATAAATCTGGAGACCGAAAATTACACTTGTTTTTTTATTTACCTAAAATTGATTTTTTTATGTAGTTATCCCTATATTACAGTTTGGAATTTACTACATACTACTCGAAATATGATTGATGTACTCAATACTCTTAACATAAAAATTCCTCATTTGTTTCATTTCATATTACATTTGTATTCTGTAAATTACAAAGATTTCATTTAAAAAAGAGTAATATTTTAAAATTAAAATTTCTATACGAAATCGCTTAGAAGGAGATTTAAAAAAAGTATTGGAGCAATTCTTATTCAATTTTCTACAAGACATAACAGAAAAAAGTGGGCACTGAACACGTACAGATCTAAAAAAATCTATTGTAAGTATGAGTCCGCGGGCGGGCGGAAAAACGGCCGGACAGACAAACAAGACGGACGGACGGACGGACAGACAGACAGACAGAAAGACAAGACGGATGGATGGATGGACGGACGGACAGACAGAGACAAAGACGGACGGACAGACAGACGGTCGGACAGACAGAGACAAAGACGAACGAACGGGCAGACGGACCGAAAGACGGACGGGCAGACGGACCGAAAGCGGACGGGCAGACGGACCGAAAGACGGACGGGCAGACGGACCGAAACACGGACGGGCAGACGGACCGAAAGACGGACCGAAAGACGGACGGGCAGACGGACAGAAAGACGGAAGGGGAGACGGACCGAAAGACGGAAGGGGAGACGGACCGAAAGACGGAAGGGGAGACGGACCGAAAGACGGAAGGGGAGACGGACCGAAAGACGGACGGGCAGACGGACCGAAAGACGGACGGGCAGACGGACGGGGAGACGGACAGAAAGACGGAAGGGGAGACGGACCGAAAGACGGAAGGGCAGACGGACCGAAAGACGGACGGGCAGACGGACCGAAAGACGGACGGGCAGACGGACCGAAACACGGACGGGCAGACGGACCGAAACACGGACGGGCAGACGGACCGAAAGACGGAAGGGGAGACGGACCGAAAGACGGAAGGGCAGACGGACCGAAAGACGGACGGGGAGACGGACAGAAAGACGGAAGGGGAGACGGACCGAAAGACGGAAGGGAAAACGGACCGAAAGACGGAAGGGGAGACGGACCGAAAGACGGAAGGGGAGACGGACCGAAAGACGGAAGGGGAGACGGACCGAAAGACGGACGGGCAGACGGACCGAAAGACGGACGGGCAGACGGACGGGGAGACGGACAGAAAGACGGAAGGGGAGACGGACCGAAAGACGGAAGGGAAAACGGACCGAAAGACGGAAGGGGAGACGGACCGAAAGACGGAAGGGGAGACGGACCGAAAGACGGAAGGGGAGACGGACCGAAAGACGGAAGGGGAGACGGACAGAAAGACGGAAGGGGAGACGGACCGAAAGACGGAAGGGGAGACGGACCGAAAGACGGAAGGGGAGACGGACCGAAAGACGGAAGGGGAGACGGACCGAAAGACGGAAGGGGAGACGGACCGAAAGACGGACGGGCAGACGGACCGAAAGACGGACGGGGAGACGGACAGAAAGACGGAAGGGGAGACGGACCGAAAGACGGAAGGGGAGACGGACCGAAAGACGGAAGGGGAGACGGACCGAAAGACGGAAGGGGAGACGGACCGAAAGACGGAAGGGGAGACGGACCGAAAGACGGAAGGGGAGACGGACCGAAAGACGGAAGGGGAGACGGACCGAAAGACGGAAGGGGAGACGGACCGAAAGACGGAAGGGGAGACGGACCGAAAGACGGAAGGGGAGACGGACCGAAAGACGGACGGGCAGACGGACCGAAAGACGGACGGGCAGACGGACCGAAAGACGGACGGGCAGACGGACCGAAAGACGGACGGGCAGACGGACCGAAAGACGGACGGGGAGACGGACCGAAAGACGGAAGGGGAGACGGACCGAAAGACGGAAGGGGAGACGGACCGAAAGACGGAAGGGGAGACGGACCGAAAGACGGAAGGGGAGACGGACCGAAAGACGGAAGGGGAGACGGACCGAAAGACGGAAGGGGAGACGGAAGGGGAGACGGAAGGGGAGACGGACCGAAAGACGGAAGGGGAGACGGACCGAAAGACGGAAGGGGAGATGGACCGAAAGACGGACGGGCCAACGGACAAAATTGACCCTGACCTTTCAATATCTATCGTTAAGGAACATAATTAAGAATAAAAATGTATCTTTGCTATTATATTTGTATGAAGAAGCCGACCATTTTTTTTTTATTTTTGCAATTTTCGAAAAATCAGGAATTTTTAAACAAAAAATGAGACTTGCACCATTCTCTTAAGGCAGGTTCATCCCACAGATATCTTCTTGGATTGTGTAAGCACATAGTCACGCAGGTATCTCCTTAAACATATCTTGACAAATGACACATTAATAAGAATTCTGAAAAAGGCAAATCAAACCAACAATACACAGACTTTTTCAATAACAAATTACTTCAAAACTACATTATGTCCTTATATTTGTCTTTATTGATGGCAAGGCTCATTTGGTCTGTTCTTCCGGCTGACCACTTTCAGAACTAGTGAAAGTGAACAATTTAATAGTAGATAATGAAAGGCAGGTGTTTCAAAGAAAATACATATGCAATTAAGGTAAAGGGTTTCTCACATAGAAAATAGGAGTGAAAGCCCGGGAGGAGGGAGTTGATACAAAAGGAATACGCTCACAGCATTGTGTGAATAAATTTATTACTTTCAAGTTAGAGATGTATTTAAATGAATCACAAATATATCAAGTTGGACACTACCAGATTTCATTCAAATGTTGGGAAATTATAATTTTGTGACTCAGCAGGTTAAGCATACAAGAGGTTTTGAAATACATTGTTTAAATCAGTGAACTGTTAATAAGTACAACTAATTGTTTCAAAGAGGTTTTGAAGAAGCTAAAAATCCATACATATTTTTGAATTATCAGTAACCAAAACTAGTAAGGGAGGAAATCTTATCAGCATACAAGGAAAAACACACCAAGTTTAAGATTTCAAGCTTTGAGAGAACATTATCTAAGATTTCTAATCTTTATCTATACTTTAATTTAAATATTGTTCTCAAAAGATTAGATAGTTTCATTTATATTGTACAATCTTCTTCAAGTGTTCCTAGCTCTTTTAATCTTATGTTATTCTCTTAAAACAACTTTAAATTATTTTTTATTTTATTACAAAATTTATTTAGTTAACATTTTCTTAAAAAAATGTATTATTTAGTTTTACACCTTTGTAGAGGGATTTATTGTTGTGAAATATTAAATTCAATAAATCAACATTCTACAACATATTTATGACCATAAAGTTTCTAAAACTATTATAGCAGTTCTAGAGCATACTTTGCGTGATGTGATGGCAGTTGCTGCAAAGGCAACACTCTGGATGCACATACTCAGAGCCTCTTGGCTAAGTCCTTGGAAAATGGGTCTGTCCACACAACGGTACAATCTGGATAAACACACCAGTGTGCGTCGCACAGTTGGATACCACATGCCATGCAAATCAGCAGGTGAATCTAAGAAAGATGTAATTTTAATTACAAAAAGATTTCGAACTTGTGTGAAAAAATAAAATATTACAATAAAGTAAAAATAAATAATTTTTTTATGAATTAAATCAACTCAATATCAATGCACATACAATAGCTGTCCTTTTAAATCATCATCATCATCATCATCACGAATAGCAGGATAGTATATGGTGCCTGTTGTGTTAAAAGACAGTAGATCCGATGATTATGCCATCAGATGGTCCTGAGAAATCTATCTTTTGTCGTGTCTTCCTATATTTCTTCGCCCCATGTGTTTGGACTTTAAAACTGCTTTAGGAAATTATTCTGCCTGCATTCATTACATATTTGAATTTTGAATTTCTTTTTACTTTCTGATAAATGTTCATGTTCATGGAGTAATATATGAAGAATAGAGAAAGTTATATAATAATGCAGCAAAATATGGCGATTCTTTGACAGAAATACTAATATCATGTAATAACATTAATGGGCCTGATACAGAAAGTGGGCAATCCTTGTTCCAATATGTAGTAAATTACATCTTCCAACTTCTAACAAGTTATATAGTCATATTTCATGAATTGTGGGACCTTGTCACTAAAAAAGAAGTATTTTTCAAAACTCCTCTCCATGAACAACATATAGGGCTTAAACCATTCATAGTATTTTCCTAAAATGAATATCCCTGGTCAATCTGCCCCAGCTCAAAATTCTGAGATTTTGAAAAAAATTCTTAAAGCTTGGAGGCACTTAAAGTACCGCTGAAACATTCTCAAAATTTTTAAAAAAAGTAGTTTCAAACTCTCTCATTATATTTCTTGCAAGAATAGAATGAAACACACTTATAAAGATGTCATACGTCCCGTTTTCACTGTCAACACTGAATTTTAAAACATTACAAAAGGTTGAATTTTTTTCAGCACCTTCCTATAACTACTATGTAAAAGACAACAAACAAGTTTCCAAGGTTGGAAACTTGGGATACCCCAGATAAAACATTATGGGATCAGTAGTAGCATTTCTAACACACACATACTGTACACAACCCAACAAATAATGTATTAACCAATGAAGTAGAGATTTACAAATAGTGTTTTATATATGTGACGTGTTCCAATATTATTATTAAACACACAATTACCGATGTTACAGATTTTTCAAAGTACTATGAAATTAACAACGTTAGACAATTTTCTCACATTTTTACTTGTTTTCAATTTTTAAACATTTTTAAAAATTTGTCTTAATATTGATTTGTAATTTCTTTATTGTTTTTAGTTCTGAAAGTGGAGAAATGGAGAAAAGACCATTATAAAACTATAATTTCAGCTGAATCCTAAATATTTTTTACTACATATTCTCCCATAACCTCTGGTCATTAATTGTTAAAACAAATAAATACATAATAGTTATTTAAAAAGACTAATTCTGGGAACCTACACTGACATAACCTTAAGAATATTTTCTATTGAAAAAGGATACACTTATGTAGACAGAACTGTCCGTCCTTTTTCAATACAAAATATTCTAAGTATTGGAACATGCCAATGGTTTCAAACACTAATCTTACTGATAAAGGATGCACTTTAGTGGTTTTAGTTGTGTCATTCACAAGCATTTTTTTAACTTAAATTTTTAAAATTAAAATTTTGACTAAATGCGCTGAAATAATTAATAATACAACTGACTATTGTTGTGAATATTATCGAAATAAGTCACTAATTATTATTTATCTTTGTTTCATAGTTTAAGAAAGAGATGTCACATTAGTGTACTGTTTCATAATATCCTAATCTAATGGATGGCATCAATTTGAATTCACAAATTTAATATTCAGGGTTTACAATAAAATGTATTTAAAAACAATTAAAAATGCATGTTTATGTCTTTCTATATGTAAAAATTTTTTATAAAATAAGCAAAATGTAACAAAAATTATTTTTTTATTGAACAAAAAAAATTTCTAGGTATAAATTCCCTGACTTTTTCATATATTAACTTTTCCCTGACATTTCCAGGTTTTCAAGGTTTGTAAAATACAGTCATATTAAATTTTTTGAGAACATGAGTATTTTGTGTGTAAATTGGCAAAAAAATTTAATGCCCAGAGCTATTTTATTGTGCTTTGCACAGTTGGATGCTTCGTAAGTCAGAACTTGTGTATTATTTAATATTGCTTTGTTTGCTTTTTAAGTTAAATCTTTTGTTATGCATTTACTTATTAATCTTTTAAAAATTAATTAAAATCTATTTGAAATATCTATATGGAAATAAAAGGGAATGTGTGTATGTGTGTCGCACATAAATGCAAAAACTACTCTACCGATTCGGCTGAAATTTTCACACTGTATTATTATTCCTACTTGGAGTGTTTAAAGAGTGGTTTGAATTTAATCAAACATGAGAGTGCCAATCACAAGGGGTGTTAAAGTAATACATTCTAAAACTAATTACAACTCTAATTTGAAATACGGTGACAAAGGCAAAAATTGTACATTTGCCAGGGGACACCTGAATATCCAGATATTCCTCTGATTTTAACAATAGGACGCTAGACAACCATCTCCAAACCAAGATGCAGAATAAACTCATACACGCAAGAAAGTCTTTCACCTATTAGAATTTTTGCTCAGCATAGAGTAAAACATACTAGTAGAGGGTCCACTAGTATGAAATAAAAATTGCTAGCTTTCAGGCAATATCAACAATGGAATTCTCCCTCACGCTTGTGAATTCCTGTGATTTACGTCTCATTGTTGTGACATGATTTAGCTGTATAAACAGGAGTTATAATTGTCAAATTTGGTTGCATATTTGCTCGAAAATATTTGGTTTTTGCTCCAGTGCTCTACTATTTGTCATGGGTAGACACCGGAACATCATTCCCTAAAAATGTTAAAATAATGTATGCAATCATGCACGCAATGCATACAAATAGCCAAAACACACTTCAAACTCAGAGTTAAACAAAAATAAGTTGAGCAACAGATAACATTTATTTGTATAAATCTTTATTTTATGTTGGTGACCAAACGCATATAATAAATATATATTTTGGAATATTATGGAAAAGTAAAACCTGATCCAGCATATTTCTGTTGAAAAATTTGTAACTTATTTTAGAAAATGTTGTTTTGGCATTTCTCAAAACGCAATTTTGAACTCATTATCAAAGAAAACTTTTGAGTTTTTAAGAAAATTCATTGGAAATCATTTGAACATATCTACTCACAAAAACAATAATGTAAAAAACTAGTGGTGCAACAGAATGGCACAGACTTTCTAATCTTAGTTTTCTATTTTCTTTGGTCTGAGCCAGGTATTCGGACTGGCCATGGTCTCTTCCCAGCTGCTATCTATTGCCACCCTAAGTACAATTTTTTTTATTTTCTCAATTTTTCGGTTCCCTAACAGTAAACTAAAATATCACTTTAAGAATATTAAAGAGTAAAACCTCATCCTGTGGCAATTTTCATTGAAAAATTTGGAGTTGTTTTTACGAAAATAATGTTAAAGCTCTAGTGTAAATGCAAAATTTAAAGCTCTTTTTCACATAAAATATTTAAGGTTTTGAAAAATATTAAAAGTCATTTAAAGCTCTTCCACTCATTAATGAAATAGTGTTTACAAATCACTGGAAATGTTAACAGAGTAAGAAATATTTTTTAAAAAATGTGTAAAAGCTCTGTTTTTACACAAATCTTGCCTTGTTTTTGAAATAAAAGAGTTCAGCAAAATGATCTTTATGTCATATTAAACAGTGCAATTAGCAGTATCCATACAAAAAGTTTGAAGAAAAAATTTGGAGACATTTTTGAGAAAAATGGTGTTTCAGAAAATGCAGAATTTTGAGCAAATTTTCACAAAAAACTCATGAGTTTTCAAGAATTACACTATTTAAAGCTCATGTACTCATAAATACAATAATGTAAACAAATTGCCGCTAATGTAAATATTAATGATGCGAGACGAGTGAATAAAATTACACTTGTGTATTTTTTTTTAAAAACAAAAGAATAAAGCCAAATGGTGTCATCTTAAGAGTGCATTTAGCATTATCCCTCCCAAAATTTTAAAGAAAAAATTTGGAACAGAAACAAAAATTTGCAAGAAAATCTTGTTAATGTTATTTTTTAATATTGCACACAATTATTGCACAAAAAAATTTACTTGAAAAAAAAAAATTATGTATCTTCACTACTGTAGTTGTAGGAAGTCACTCAAAACAAAATCCTACTTTTGCAGTTATTGAAAATTCTGAGTAATCAGTGAAAATCAGCCTTATGTCACCTTTAAAAGTGTGTTTTACTCTATTCTTACAAGAAATTTAAAAATTTGGAGCCATTTTTGAGAAAATGTCCCATGGCTTTAAGTACAGTACCCCCCACAATCAATTAATGTTTTTCAAAATCGCAGAGCTTCAACTCAGACCAGATGGACATTGGTTTCTTCAATTTTGAAAAAAATCCTATGAATGGTTTAAGCACTAGTGTTGTATGCATACAGCAGGCGGGCGGATGTTTTAGAAAGCAACACTTTTTGTTATCAGGGGATCCCAAAACATGTATTCAGTTGAAATCTCGAAATTTTTTTTCCACAGCATAACATAACTTAACATAACTAAACTACGTACAACTCCTTATATGTGTACGTATATGAGAAATTAAAAATTCTTGTAATGTAATATTAACAACATGAGATTACATTTGTGTAATTTTGATCAAATCAAGACAATAAATTAAAATGGTGTTAAGGTTATAGTATTCAATGCTTTTAGTGTTATCCACACACAGGTTAAAGAAAATATTTCGAGTTTCTAGACATGTGGACTTTTGAGCTCATTTTCACATCATCAGTTTTGGGGAAACTTAATAACACAGCATTTGAATAATTAGCACTCACACATGCAAAAATTGTCAAAAAGATCTGTATTGGAAATATTAGTGATGTGAGAGAGATCAAAAAGTTCCATTAGTATAATTTTTCAAAAATCAAAAGAATATAGCAAAATGGAGTTTGTCACCTTACAAAGTACATTTAACATCCATATAAATAATTTGAAGAAAAAATAAGGAGCCGGTTTTGAGAAAATTTAATTTTTTGTATGGCCCATATTTTACTAAAATGTTCACAAAATATAAATGACATTAATTGAAGAATTGTGGAGAAGAAATTTCATTTGAAGGAAAATCCACTCTTCATACTGAAGTTGTCGGAAGTTGAAAAAATTTAAAACTCTTGTAATTTTTGAATTTTATTAGGTAACTGTGAAAATATGACCTTTGCGATCTTTATGTGTGTGTCTCACACAATTTTGACAAAAGATTAAAGAAAAAATGTGAAGCCAAAAACTCACAATTTGGAGCCATTTGTGAGTAAAGTTTGGAAATGACTCAAGGGGTTTCAGGTAAACAACCCTTAAAATTTAAAGAACTATTGTCAAAATCACAGGGCTACGAGTCGGAACTGATAGTCCTGGAAATATTAATTCCCAAAGATTCCTAATATTATTTCTAGGCTTTAGTGTTCTTCACAGTCCAATAGACCAACAGACAGGCAGACCATCAGTAATATTTTTGAAATTCAAAACGTTGTGTACTGCAGTCACTCAGTCTACTGAAGGTCTGTAGACATTGTGATTCCAGTGCAGACCTGGTTATGCACAGGGCACTGTTCACTTTTCTATCCCAGCAGTGTCATTACGCGGGGTATCCACCATTACTTGTACCAAATACTACTTCTCCAGCCATGCACGTGCACGTTTAAGAGCAAACTATGGTGGAAATAACCCATACACCATGGTATAGTATTTTATTGTTTCTTTGCTGTGGTTTTGGGCATCATGGATGCACAAAACATGGATTCTGGCTACACCACATGTAAGACATTACATGGATTACACCATGTTTCTGGTTTTATCCACTTTTTCATTATCAGGGCTTGGCAATAAGAATTCTTGAGTCAGGCGCACAATTACAATACTTTCTCTTCTTGCGTTAGTAAGTACCCACAAAACACGGATTCTGACTACACCTCCTGTCAGAGGATTTCTTCTCTCAATTCAGCAACTGGGTTTATCCACTTTTTGTTATCAGAGCCCAGCAATAAGTTTTTCTGCCAAAAATTCACTGGTGTTTCCCACAGCATCAAGTAACACTACTGTGGTTGCAAGGGTGACAAGAAAGTAAAAATGTAAAGAAAATTTTCTGAGCCGATTCAGAAAAATTTTATATAATCTTTTGCAATTTTTGAAATTTCAGAAGTTTTAATCAATGCACCTGCACTATTAGCACAGTCTGCTCTATTCAAGCAACACTTTGGAGAAAATTTTGAAAATGTTCAAGAGGATTCAGGTAACAGTAATGCTCCCCTCCCATCAATATATCGAGGTCAGTTGACCAGTTTGACTATAACATCAGTTTTATCAGGGAAATCCATTATGGAGAAAATTCTATGTATAGAATAGCATAGTGTCATTCACACACAGCCAGAAGGAAAGATAAATGTTTTGAGAAAACTTTTTTTTTATTACACGAATTCTGACTAAACCACCAATTTCAGAACATAATTTACCATATGTGGCAGCAAGAAAAATCCCCTCGTTTCATTATCATGGACATCTTAAACAAGTGTTTTTCAAGCAAACAAAAAATCAGCACTTTTTCCTGCAGGAAATAAGGATAGTTTTTAACCATTATCACTCCTTGTTCTACTGACTCTACCTCTGGTATTTGAACTTTATATCCATTTTTCACAATATGATATACTTATTCAAGACTCATAAAATATACGTTTTCTTCGTTGCTTGGTTGTAAAAATTGGAAGAAAGCAGCTTTGGGCAGGCAATACAAGGAACTCATTTTATTTTTGCTGGCATGCAACCTATACACAGTTTACAATGGTAGGGGTTCAAGTAGTTTCAAATAACATGTTACTCTTAGCAGCAAAGCAGGGGCAACAAACAAACCCACATGAGCACCAAAGGTGAGGGAGTTTTGGGTGATACAAAGGAAGTTTGCACTCCAGGCAATACAGTATTTTGTATTGCGGAAGTGGAAAGGATGTAACCCCACAGTAGTTCTAGGGTATCGCTTAAGACCGATAAATGATCTTGACGTATAGTACTAATATATTTCGTACAATAGTATTTGCAACTCGTCCCAATTTTCAACAGGAAGATCAGACGGGTAGATACAATGCCATAAGTTTATGACTTTCACATCATATTCAAGTAAATGTTTGAGATAACAGAGTACTTATTAAAATTTTTTTTAATGAAACTCATTATGCAAAAAAAAGTAATTTTAATTAGAGTACTCTATGTAGTCTGTGCAATCATTTGCATTACGAAATGGGGCAAGTGTTCTGTAGGATTAATAGAAACAAATTACTTCACTTAATGACAATCTGGAGTACATAAAATTAATATTAACAAACATGTAAACAAAATGAAAGAAAAAAGTTAGTAATTCCCAGAAACAAACTTATAGCACAATAATTGTATGACTACTTGAAAAATATTTCTTACTTCCTGTTCGAGATCGAGGCTGTTCTGGCGTAGTATCAGCTGTAAAATGAGCCACTTCCTGTGACGTAGTAGAGCCAACTGACTGCAATGAACTATGTGATTCCGAACGACGTATAGCCTGAAGGGCTGCCTGTTCCTGCAGCTGTTGAGCAATGCTCTGAAATCAATTCAAAATGGTTCTTTTAAAACGAAAAGCAGAAAGAATTTACAAACCCACCATATATGATAAGAGAAATTGTACAGTCTCACCTCCATCATTTCCAATTTCTCTGGATATGCCAAATCTCCAGGGGCTGGCTTATAGTTCAAAATATCTGACTGAAGATAGCAATGAGTTCGAAATACTAATCGCTCTTGCACATCCTGTAAAAGTTGCCAAGCAATACGGCCAAAAGCTTCCAATGGAACCGCTAGAAATAAGTTTTCAAAAGTTTAAATTATTACACATATTTATACTGTACAAATATTTATAATGTATATATACATACATACATATATATTGGGCATTACTGTGGAATCTCATTAACATATACATTATTTCCATGTTTTTGTGCATACTTTCATAGTTTCATAGTTTAGCAAGACCTATTCCCATTTCCCTTTAATTACTCATTTAACAGTATTACCTAGTATGTTCGAAATTTGTTGGTAATGTGTTTCACAAGTCATATATTGTTCGGTACAGCACCACCTGTTCCTGCATTGTGCATTTTTCAATATCGCATTTTTTACCACTCAAGATATTCAAAATGTTTGGTCCTTTGAAAAGCGTGCTCACGAGATTCCACAGTATTAAAAATAAATTCGTAAGTATCAACTACTGTCGCTACCAGGGAGTACTTTAAACAAATGTATTCACAAGATTCTGTAACATTATTCATTAATACAAACCAAGAACTAATATGCATTATATAAAGAAAAGTAGCAATGAGTTCCTGGGGTGTATAATTCTGAAGATTTACTAACAGATCTTAAATAATTAAAGAGTTCCATAGAGTTTAAAATGCAGTAAGCACATCAAAATAGGATTTAGTGTCTTGAAGAATATTACTTACAATTGTTCTGCACGTGCTCTTCTAGCATTTCAAGTCTCAAAATTGAACATACTTCTGCCAAAGTCTCAAGGTGATTGATGTGGATTATAATAGGACGAAGTGTGTCATACAAAGATGTGCAAAGACCTTCCAGGAACACACTGTAATTGAAAGTTCAAAGATAATTGATACAATAAAACAAAAAAACTGTAGTTTTTCAATTTGAGACTGTTGGTTTCATAAAGCATGATAAATACTGCAAATATTAACCGAATTATTGTTTTTAAGACACAATTACTAAAACGGCGGTTTTATGCATCAGTTATCAAAACATTATTATCATTATCATTATTATTATCGTCGTTGTCATCGTTATTATTATTATTATTATTATTATTATTATTATTATTATTAACAACACACTTACGTCAACTGAGAAGCTGGCCGGCTAAAAAACTGGAAAAAAAGTTGGTGTTCATCTTGACATACGTGCACAAGAAATGCGCACCCAGAACGCACAAGAGAACAATGGTCCCCATGATGTGTTTTTGCAAGCTCTGCTACTGAAGAACGCACACTTGCAGCCAACAATAACTCTCTTTGTTCAAAATAGCACTGCAAACAGTCTGCCAGAAGAAGTTCATGTCTAAAGGAATCAAGAAATTGTTCTTAGCAACTCAATAACCGTAATTAAAAAGCCATTTAACCAAAATTAACAGAACAAGAAATAAAAGAAAATTCCAATATTGTGGTGGTGTACAGTTTATACCCAAATATAAGAGAAGTGTTTTTTTCAGTTTTATCTTCTAAAAATCTGAGAAAATTTTATAGTTTCTTAATGTCTTTAGTAGGCTAACTTTTCATTTTTGCCCACCCTCTTCCCAGCTATCATCTATTGCTGCCTCATGGGCAATATGTGTTTTTTCACAAATTTTCAATTCCCTAATGGTAGACCTGATATATGACTTTAAGAATATTATAGAAGAGTAAAACCAGGTCTATAAGCGAATTTTCATACAAAAATTTGGAGCAATTTCTGAAAATGCACACTTTTGAGCCCCTTTTCATTGAAAACTTCAGTTTCATTTGAAATAATTTGAAGCACTTTACTCTCAAATGCAATGATGTATAAAAAATATCCTTACAGTAAATATAAATATTAATGACATGATGGTAGCAGACATCTTGTGGTAATTCATAATTTGAGAAAGGAAACAATTGTCCACAATCAAAGTTATAATTAATGTAATTTCTTTGTGATGTTCTGTAATGTGAGACAATGTAAACAAAAACACAAAGAGCAAATTATTCAGGATGGTGGCAAAAGATTCTAAGGTACTAAAGGTAAAACTGGTCCTCCTATGATTGTTCTGAATGAAGATTCTGTGATAACTGATTTAAGTGAAATCACGGAATGCTTTTCACATGATTTCGAAAAGTATATACTGTTGAACCAGGAGACCCATTGCTGATTATTGAAGAGAAATGTTACAAAATGACTTCAACAAAGTGGTAAGATGGTTAGAATCTTGGTTGCTGCCTTTAAACTTCAACAAATATGTGGAGCTCCATCTAGGCAAAAATAACCCAAATCTTCATATTATAGCATTGAAAGTTACACCCTCAATTCCACAATAGAACAAAATGATCTTGGTGTTCGTATCACTCGAAATTTGAAATGGAATACGACGTATATTAGACCTAAACTAGAGTATGCTAATATGGTTTGGTCCCTTTATTACCAAAAGATAAAAAACATATTGAAAAGTACAAAGGGAGATTACCAAGATCCCTAGAGAACTACGACAATTGGATAACAAAGGAAGATGCACAGAAATATCACTTAACAGAAACTTTTACAACCTTGAATGGATATTATAAAATTCCTGAATTCAACAACTTTTTTAATAAAGCCATGGAATCTAGACTTAGAAGACATTCAATGAAACCAGTGAAAGAAAGGGCAAGGGCAGGACAACATTCTCATTTTATTGCAAACTGAGTAGTAAATCCATGGAATTCAAATCCTGCATATGTTTATAAGAACCCCTTTTACTCTTCTTGTTCTCCCCTCTCTTTAGGCTTTCTCTTCTCTCCATTCCAAAAGATGGCTGCCACCTACCCATACTCAGCATGTTTTTCAGTTTTATATATTTATCCAATCATGTTATGAAAGTTTGTAGTGATTCACATTCCTTGGTCAGTAAGTATTTTTAATTTTATATATTATTACATATTATTTGTTCATTTTTTCATATAATTTGACTATATTTCTTTTTGATCCCTTTACGCTAATTTTTCAATTTTCCTTCTCCTTGCCCCACTGAAGATGGGAAAAGTGTTTTCCCAAAAGTTGACTCTGGGAATGTGATATTTAATAAAATTATTATAACTTTGATTGTGGACTATTATTTCCTTTCTCGCATAATGACATGAGAGATATAATACTTTCAATTGTGTATTTTTTTAAATAACAAAAGAATACAGCAAAATGGCTTTTATGTCATCTGATACAGTACACTTAACACTATCCGTACAAAAAGTTTGAACAAAAAGTTTGGAGCGAATTTTGAGAAAATCTTAATTTTAATATTGGGTATACTTCATTCAAAAATGCACAAAACTCAGTAATACTTTCAAAACAATTCACAAGGCATTAATTAAAGAACTAATTGTGAAGAACAAATTTAATTCAAATATTTTTTTAGTATTTTCAATATTGTAGTTCTGAAGACGCCAAGAAAAGTCAAACTTTTACAATTTTCTAAATTTCCAAGTTATCAGTGAAGCTCAGACCTATGCCTTCTTTATGTGTTTTGTGCCCTATTCTTACAAGAAATTTAAAGAAAAAATTGGGAGACAGTTTTGAAAAAAAATTTTAATATCCCAGGTGCTTCTTGTAAAGTACTCTCAAAATTTGGAGAATCTTTTTCAAAATAGATTCTTGCAGTTACTCTAATAAAATTAATTAGTTTGTTCTGACTCTTGCTTCAAGATTAACATTTTTTATTTACTCACTCCTGACTTCGATCACAACGCTCTTCAATACGTGTCAATAAACCTTTTAGGCGAGTTGCAGATGCTTGGAATTTCCCATAACATAATGCAAACACTTGATCAGCTGGCAACTGCCCTGGGACTCCTTGACGTGGGGCAAGGACTTGTTGAGTGGCATTTAAGAATACTGATAATACATATACTCGCACAAGACCCAGTGCTTTGCTCAAACAATGTCTGTATTTTGCAAGATATGAATCTGCTTCACGCCACTTACTCTGTAATGATGCAAGAAACATTAATACGCCCAAAAATAAGCAATAACACATAAATGTATCCCACAAACAACTGGAAAACAAAGCTATCCAAAAGATAAATTGGAACTTCCAATGAAATATAAATTTGAAATGTAGGTTTGTACCTACATTAAGGCATTAAAAGATTAAATAATACATAGATAACATGCTACCAATGTCAAGGCTAGGAAGGAAAGAAACTCAAGCATCTGACCAATCATTTATTCTATTCTTCAAGCAAGTAGTATATTCCTATCAAACTAGAACAAAATCCACGATAATTCAAGAACATAAAAATTTGAAAAATTGAAAAACCATAAGTTTTTTAACACTTTCCCTCTTGAGTTTCAACTTCAAAATGATTCTTAAATAATATACAAATTCAGCAAGTTCAAGTTTCAGAAAACAAACGTTTTTTAAAAATTTATTTATTTTTTACCTTTAAAATTAACAAGACAACACACAAACATTTTTCAACAATAAGTGTAATACACTTTCACTAAACTTTATTACTTTGAAGTTTTTGCTTTTTATTATTAGCATTAAAAGGTTATAAAACAACTATTTACTGTATTTGCACTTGTTACATTACTAAACACGTTTGTTTATGTTTACTTTCTGATGAAATTGTACAAGAAGAAAACAAAAGATAACAGCATAATGGACAAGCTCCTGTGAAGCCCAAATTCTATGATCAGCATAATACAAGTGTGAAAACAACAGAAAGAACGGTGGTCTTGTTAATGAACAAAACATGGTCCAAAACAGAGCTCAGGTTGTGAAAGAAAGTGTTAATGTGTTAAGATATCATAATTTTGAATATATTGTTTGATTATGTATATTATTATATTTAAAAAAATGAACAATAAAACATGTCTCATGTTTGACCGAATGAAACATAAGAATGAAGAAAATGGTATATTTATTTACCCAAAGCAGCAGTTGTTCTACATTTCTTATAATTGGGCAAGACAAAATTAAATGGTCAAAATTGTCCATTACATTTAAAAAATACCTAAATGGGCCATAGACAACAAGAGTAATTGGTTGGATTTTCTACAGGAAGTCAAAAATAGTCAAAAATAAAAATAGGGGAAATAGAAAATGATTCTTTATTATTACGCAATTATTATGACATGTAATTAGAAAATAATTCTTATTTATCAGAATCTGTTAATTCATAAAATACTAGAAATTAACAGCATGCTAAAGGATATTATCTACAGCACACATCAGAGAAGATGTATGCAAAATTCTATTGAATGCAAATCAAACAAGATACTCCAATAGAGAATTTACACTAATTAGTCATGCTGCTCTGGTTACTACCCAGTTTTTACAAGGAAAACTTGTTCAAGCTTCATAACAGATCACATTTTAAAATTAACCTAAATTTCTATGAAAATATTTTTTACCACATACATGAACACTCATGTACTGTATACACGAGTCCAGTTGGTCCAGAAGATCATAAAACTGATCACTGGCAACTGATAGAGTCGGGGAGCCCAATCGCTGAGTCAAGTTTTCCAGAAGAGTGAAATATCGCAGACGTTGCGACACTTCTTCACTCAGTGAATGGAGTTGTGTCTGGAAAGTAACAACATTATCAAATACTATTCAAAAACCAGTCTCACAAAGGAACTCTTAAATACAAAATTATCCAAAATCATCCAACAAACAAATTATGATATTGTTTATCTGATTAAGATCTAAGGCATTTATTTTTACTAAAAAAGGCATATATTCTGGCTAAAGTAGGGCGATAAAAACACCGAAAAGATTGAAAAAATACCATTTTAAAGTAATTATTGTAAAAAATTAATAATTAAAGTGATTCAAATTTATATTTAACTCTAAAATTTATGTTAGCACTTATCTGGCAGGAAAGAACCTATTCTTTGTAATATTGATTGTACATGACTACCTGGTATAACTAGGAATTTATTTTACTCATGGCACTGTCTATGAAATGTTATTGTTGACTCCCTTTTGAATCTTCAAATGGTGTCTGTAAAAACGGAATTATAGATTTCATTCTTTACACTTGTGTAATCACCAGAAGGGAAAGAGAACAAGAAGGAATTGAGAAGGGTATATCATGCACAGTCAGCTCCGTCATAAAAAGGAATCTGATAAATACAATGAGCTAGCTTTCTCTTGAGCAAACAAGTCTGTCAACATTAATGAAAAATGTTGTCCAGGCTTACATGTATGATTCCAGCTTGATAGAGATTGGTGTCAGGGGAAAAAAACGGTAAAATAATAACAAAAGCCAAAAATAGGATTTCCAATCAGAAGCTAAAATTGGCAAAATAAAAATCTTCTAAAACAACTCCAGAAGCATGAATAAGTGATATCTATTCAAAGTCATAAAATCTTGAAATTAATAATAGATAGGCATTTTGCCAAACTTCTGGGCTCTAATATTAATAATCTTCTAGCTAGAGCAGAAATTCTGTATCCCACCCCAAATATATTTCACATTTTAACTTCTTTTCTCCAAAATAGCCTTGCCTTGATTATATTCAAAGAGATATGAAATTAATTATTAACAATTAGCTACAAAATACAAATTTGAACAGGGGCTGAAGAAGTAATGTTGTGAAGATTGCAACAGAAACTTTTATTTCTAGATTTCACAAACTTTTATTTCTAGATTTCAAAATTGTTAAAAGTTTGGGGTTGTTAAGACTCTTTGGTCTGACTTTCAAGCATTTATTCCCCAAACAAAAAAAGCAAAATTCCTGGAGAATTCCTTTGGTAACTCTCAACAATAAGGGCCTGCAAAAATAAGTTTATTACATCTTTAGACAAGTGAAAATATTTGCCAGAAAGACATCTAAGCACTTTCCCAATTTCTGTGAAATATGATCAGCTTTCATTTTTGTGAACTACAAAAAGTGCGAGAGGACCACAAAGGCTTAGATTGTTGTATTAACTTCTTTATTTTCAATTTAATGAACAATTTGTCCACATGATTACAAAAATTACATCTCAATAACAAGCTACAATGAAGTTCAGTTCACATTATTACATCTATGTACAGTATGTGATTTGAGGAAACAAAAACGCAGACTAAGAGTACAATGAAAATTAGAAGAATAGAAACATAAACAAGATTCTAATTTTAAATACATCTCACAATTAAACAGTACTACAGAAAATAAACAAAACAAAAGAAGGAAGCAATGTAATTAAAATTACACCGAATATTGACAAAATAAAGAGCAACATGGATTGATTTTTAACGGCTCAGAGCAATTTTTTTTTTTTTTTTTTTTTTTTTTTTAAAGAATTGAAATGTCTAGGTCAGGGTTCTTTACAAGGGGACAGGATGATTCTTCCATACAAATTTACCCAATCTAATGTGGTTTTGGATGTCACCAGCATTAATATCACAAACAACACTTTGAATCTTTAACAAAACACTCAACCATAAAACACCTCAGAAATACCTTTGGTATTTTCAAATGCTCTTCTACACCCCCCTCCTCTCTTACCTAGTCTCAATTAACATATTAAAACCAAGACCTTTCTCATAATAAAATTTCATCAGCTTTTATTAGGAACCATTGATTATAAAACAGACTAAATGCCAAATCTGGACATTACTCAGTGTAAAATTGGCAGTTATCTTTATGGACTTATACATTGTAGCTTTTCTGTATCAGGCAATCATTAAAATATAAATAAGAATACGCACAAGAGAAGAAAAAAACTTTTATTCACTTAACTTAGGTTGACAGAAATGACTAGCAAAGTAAGAACTTTTGAAAACGAAAATTGTGATTCATCTTGTTCATAAATTGCCTTACCTGTGACACAAATGATTCTCTTGCAAGTCTGCAAATATTAAAGTCTTTGTGATTTTAAACTTCCAGAAAAAATAATGATGCATAACAGTTCATTAGAACAAATTCAAACGATTTTTTTAAGACTATAAACATGGGTCAAAGGGTACCATATTCGAATCGTGTGTAATCATATACTATATATAATACTTACCTGCTCAGCCAATAGTTGTTCACTAACTCTATGAAGAGATGATGTTCGTTCAGAAACTGAAAGATACTGTCCTGATAGACAACTTAAATCTCCAAGTGCTGCCTCCACCTAAATGTTATAATGTTACATATTATTATTCTATAAAAAAAAATGATTAATCAACTTTACTCATGAAAATACTAACATGCTCGAGAAGTGTCGCACATTCTAAACGCCATGCACGCAATTGCTCATAATATTGTAGATACAATTCATCTTCTTCATCCAAAAGTTCTTCTTCCACTTGAGTATACCATGTAAGAAACTAAAATAATGCATTGAAATTAATTATAAAAGGATCAACATTTTCCACTAATAACATTTCATTGAAAAATTAAACAAGAAAAAATTCTCAATTAGGCTTGCAATAAAATAAAGATGAAAACAATACCTGATGTGTAGTTTCAATTTTAAGGTCCCCTTTATTTAGGGCTGTAATGTTGCGAGGAATTTCGCCAGTTTTTTTATCAGGAGGTATTTCTTCCTGTCTGGTGACAGTCCACCGAATTTCAGGATGACTATTACTCTGAAAATTGAAACAAGTAAATTACACTTCTTGATACATTTTGTAAGTCAATGGATCAGAAACACATATGAACATTAAATCAATTTCTCAAAGAAAAGGATACTTACTCCGCGACTTCGTGAACTATTTATTTCCTCAGCAACCTCCAAAATTGCGTGTCTTTGAAATGAGGTTAAAGGTGCCAGAGAATTTTCTGACTGTTCCCACTTCAACAACTTATCTTGGATCTTCTTAATTTCCACTTTTTCTGCCATCACTTACCCACGAGAAGTTCAACACTCACATCTCTCACAAAACAAGTAATGCAAAATTGCTCTAGCCCGATTTACCCAATTTATCTCTCTGGTCTCTTGCCTGACAAGAAACACGGCGAAAGATACAAAAGACACGCAATCACGCGCCACACCTGCGCCTGACAGGAAAGTTTGTGATCAGTTGGTTTGACAAGTTGGCAGCAAGTATACTTTCTTTTCTCCCCAACGTGGCGCGTCATAGCCAGTCGTCGTCTAGCCAGTCACAAATAGTCTAGCCAGTCACAGCCTGTCCTCTTCACGATGGAGTATCTCGTGGCATTTCGCGTCTATCTCGGTTGTACTGGAATGTCGCATGAACGCGATCTGATCGCCACCGTATCAAGCAGTGCGGTGGTAACAAACTATAGGTAGCGATTTTCAAAATGTGGTGCTACAGAATGGCATAGACTTTCTCGTACTAGTTAGTTTTCCAATTGTTTTTGTCGGGACTAGCTTTTCCGTCTTGCCAAAAGCCATCTATCGCCACCCAAAGTAAACTTTTCTACAAAAAAATCTCAATTTTTCGGTTTTCTAATGGTAGAAACAGAATATGTAAGAATATTGCAGAAGAGTGAAACCTCGTCATATAAGGAAATTTTCGGTGAAAACTTGAGAGCCGTTTCTAAGACAGTTGTTTACGCATTTTTTGAATGCGAAATATGAAGCTCATTCTTCACATTTGAATGTGAACTGTGAAGATGATGTACAATTTTCAAAAAATGCACATCGTCTTAATGAAATAAGTGATTAAGGAGAACAAATTTCATTTGAATCTCGATTTGAAATTCAATTTTCATCGCTATCTTCAATTATGTAGTCGTAGGAAACTCCGAAAAAATTTCAGACTTCTGCAATTTTAGAAATTTCAAACTATACCGTGAAAAACGGACCTATGCTACCTTTATGGAATGTCACTATTCTTACAAGAAATTTAAAGAAAAAAAAATTGGAGGCATCTAATTTTTACGTCGTGAAGGCACAATAGAGATGTCCAGAATGACGTTACGTTTGGCGGGAAAATGTTGGGGGGCAACTATTGCTGTGAATTAAAGCGATTCCTAGAGAATTATTGCGCTTATTGACTGTGTGCGGTTACCGAGGTGTGTGTGACTTATCACATTTATTCACGTTGTTTTTTGCTTTCTTTCTGTTTATTTAGGTTCTATCTGTGAATATCGTCGCCAAATTGATTTAAAAAAACACTTTTATCAACACACGTCAATTTAAAACTCTTTCTTTTTGAAAACGTTTCGAAGTAAATATTATTAAATATCAGGTTTGTTTCAGCAGCAGTCCGAAACAGTCCCGAACTAGTCTGCGCATGCGCAGTCTAGTATTGGGCGTTCCAGCAGCAGCAGTCAGGGATTGTGACTGGGAGTTGGGCGTTCCAGCAGGGTTGCTGATTAGTTTGAAACCAGTCCGAATCAGTTCGTGCACTCTTCCTCAAACTAGAAATCCGCGCATGCGTACTTCGGTCCCCGAGTTCCCGCCAACGCCAAACTTCGACGACGCGCCATTTACCATAAGGTTTCTGCATAGTTGTTTTATATTCTGCTCTATATATTTTGACCCTGCTTTGTTTTACATTTTGTTAATTCTTGGTTTTTGGTGATTTTGCTTCTTTCGGATTTTTCTCGTGGATATTGGAATTTGACCCTGCTTTATTTTACGTTTCATTGATTTTCTAGGTTGTTTTTTTCAAGTATTACTAATCCCGTGCTTCTTTAAAATTTATTTTTGTTTATAGTTAAAACGATGGGAAGGGATTCTGGAACTCAAGAAAATATCGGCAGATCATCTCCATACGTCACATATACAATTTTTTTACATTTTTTTTTACTAAATCAATATAAATCTAGATTCTTGGATTTTGGTGAGTTAGCTATATTTCGGATTTTCTTGTGGATATTGGAACTTGATATTTATTTCTTTTTTTGGGAAATGGTAGGTAAGTATTTTTAAGGGAGTTCCTTGTACCGTGACTTACTAAATATGTATGTAGTTATTTACCGTTCTGTAGTGGTAGCGTTCTCTCATTTTTAAGAAAAATACAATTAACCGAAATCCAAAAGGATAATCAAAAACAATAGCGCAAGTCACAGTTTACAAGGTTCAAAATCTGTAATTGATAGCAAGGTCAAGAAAATAAGCGAGCAATTGTGGAGAAACGTAAAGCGCAAGCGCCACAGGATACCAGGAACTAACCGGGATCAGGTCCCTTTGATTTTTACATGCGTCACGAAAATTATATCTGTCGGAGAATTCTGCAACCACCGATGAAACGAAAGCAGCTGCACTTACAAACTGATTTTTGTACCTACTTGTTCCAGCAGATCACAATCCGGGACTCGTTTGTGACTAGTTTGCACTCGCGCATGCGCAGAGTGAGAGTACGTAAAACAGTCCGTGATTGTTTGCTGGAACAAACCTATCATGACCTTACGTGGCGCGTCAAAGGCTGTTTTCACGATGTAATATCTCACGGCATTTTGCGTCTTTCTCGGACGCGCCACTAGACCAGTTATCTTATTTATGTAAACTGGATTCACAAACTGTAAATACTATGGAGAGTATAGTATTTGAGAACTGCGATACTTGAACTCCTTCGGGAGTAAGTTCGGGAGCATGACGCCTGATTCTGGTGAATTGGCAAACCTGGAGAGTATTCCAATGTGCATACTTTGGAATACAAATCCAGTTTTCCTGATCATTTTTTCATCATTTTTCGCCGGTACAGAAAAGAGACAGACCAGAATGGATGTAATTTGTACTAAAAAATGACGCAGGCTTCATGTTTCAGTACAGATTTCATCCAGTTTGATTATCGCGCTCCTGGCGTCACTTTCTCTGGTTTGTCATACGTTTGTATTTGTTCATTTTGAAGTTTCGAGAGCGTTTTGATACGTTGAATTGTAATGTAATGTGATTATGTAATGAGAAATAAATCATGTACTGTGTTCTTATGTCACCGCGTTCCCTGCTCGGTCCAAATATATACTCTTTGGCTCGGTCCAAATATAACCTAACTTAATTTGTTACCATAGATGCGATGTACAAATGTTTGATCATCAGCGCTTTTTGTGGCGTCCAGAGGAAGTATTTTCATCACGATTACGTACAAAGACCAGAAATGATAATGTATTACGCTGGAATGACTTTCATCCAGTTTCAGCCATAGAGTAGAGATATATCTCTACTCTATGATTTCGGCACCGAAACAACGCGTAGAAACGAACGTTCTTTTTCCATCCTCCTTCTGTTCAGGAAAATGAAAAAAATGATGCAAAAATGACCGTGTAAAACAGGCTTAAGATGTTCCTTTCAATTTTCTCCTGAACCACTGCAGATAATGGCCTCAACGCATATCACCCGGAATTTCTCATTCAGATTACGGTAACGAGTAGTCGGCGTGCGCTTTTAAAACTCTTAATTTCTCGAAAATTTTGTTATGTAACATATGGCGATATGCTTTTTTATGAACTCGTTACTTCACGCTTGTTTTGATGAGCTAAAAAAAGTTGAATATATTTATAAATCATTCAAAAAGTCGAAGTTGGGTAAATATCTCTGCAATAAAAAAATGCAATAGAACAATATTATGCATTACCATATGTGCCTTGTGCATAAAGTAGTTTTAGTGAAAACCGCATCTCAGTATCTGGAAACGGTTCAGGAGAAAATTGAAGAGAACATCTTAGTTGGGCCACACGGAATGTCAGAGACGGCGCTCAATGTTAATAGGGAATGCCTTATTTGCCCAACTTCCGGTCCCACCACAAAGGTGAAGGTGAGATAGGGAAATTGGCAACACACTGCCAGGCCACTTGGAGCGCTAGTTGAAAGAATATCAAGCAATAATTGGTAAGTGGTTTTCGATTGTTTCTGTACGTCACATCCAGCCTGCGTTTTCCGCATGGCGGATCAACCGAAAAGTGAATCATATTGCCGTTGGTTATATTCATGAGTTACGTTAGTGTTCTGTGCGTTCATGTCTGTAATAATTGGTAAGTGGTTTTCGATTGTTTCTGTACGTCACATCCAGCCTGCGTTTTCCGCATGGCGGATCAACCGAAAAGTGAATCACATTGCCGTTGGTTATATTCATGAGTTACGTTAGTGTTCTGTGCGTTCATGTCTGTGTTGCGCGTTTCAAGATATTTTGTTTTAGCGGACACAATTGAGTTTTCTCCATTTCGATTTGCTGCTCTTGGTGGAATACAAGAATGTTTCGCAATATAGAGGTTAGCATTTAATTTATAGTGTAATTCACGATTATTTGTATGAAATTTGTAGCCTACTGTATTTACATAACACTATAAGGAAAATATATATTTTTTGTTATGTAATGTAATGATTGATTATGATTTGTTATTTAATGTAATATCTTTAAAGAATGTTCATGAATATTTGTATACGTTTCTAGAAAACAAATGGCCATTTAAATAATTTGGAGATAATGTTTTGTTCTAATTCCAACTCACCTGATGATACATTATTTGTTAAGTGCATTTATCCAAAGACTTTATTTTTAAAAAGTGTGTTCGTTTTTTAATATGCAAATATGTAATAGATGAAAAACAGAAAATACAAACTAAAAGAAAATATACAAAAGGCCATGAAAAGGTAAAAAAATTAAAATGTTGAAGTCTGTATTGAATATTGTTTAATATAAATTGTACAATAATGGCAATGATTTATTTACTTATTTATTTTATTTTATTTCTGCCATTACCATATAATTAGATGACTCTCCTCAGTTATGACCTTATCCAAGAGCATTACGAAAATAGATAATTACTATATTTGAGAAAAATCGCAGTAGAATGTAGCCTATCTCCTATGTAGCATATATCCATTACTTTCGCGAAGACGATTGAGTGAAATTAACTTTCATACGCTGCGCTGGGCAGGCGCTTTTCTGTAGTTCTTTCTCAGGACACTTGGAGTGCTGCGAGCGACTTTTGTTTCCGACTTTTAACATTCAGGGAGTACTATCCTTTATTGTTCTGTGGGCCCCACACCTTGTTTTATATAATTTCTATGAGCCAATAGCAAAGAAGTAACCGGCAAATTCGAAATAAACCAGCAACGCGGGAACTTTAAACTTTATCTTCTATAATAACCAAATATTCACAATAATAATTATAAGGATTTTCTAGAAGAAAAAAGTCAAATTAGGGCAGTCAAATATAGTATTTCTTGAGCATATTGATATTACACAATTTCAATAGAAATAACAATTTTGTATTACACAAGGCAATAATCCAGCTCAAATGCAACTTTACTAGCTTGTAGACATGCTATATTATTGTGAATACTATATTATTGCAGAGCATTATGCATGAACAAAACCAACCGTGTTAAAAAGAAACAAATAAAACATTATCGCACATTTGTCCACGTAAAACAAATAGTTATGATAAAGTGATATTTTATTTTGCTAGTTGGAAAAGTAACATCACGAGGCCAATATATCATGTGCCCCAATCCTACGAGAAAAATAAAATCACTTTCACCACGTGTTTTTAAACAATATTACTGCCTTTCATCTTATTTTAATCAAAGAATACAAATCACTTATTAAGTTTACTATCCTATAAGTAATAAGTGGTTCACAAAACGTAACACCCAATGGTTTTTAAAATGTCTGTGAACCACGTGTGGTTGACAAACATTTACAACGTCTCAGGCAAATATTTTCATGGAACTTGCCGTAGCTACACAGATTTTAAATTGGCCTTCCTAGGATGGTCATAGAATTTTGAAATACTCCTGGACGTGTAGAAAAATATTTTAAGTTTTGAGAAAATAACAATAAAATTATTATTGTAAAGTCGTTCGGACCTGCAGATATATTTTGGTGTTTTCATAGGGTCAGGGAATATGTTATTTATGAAGTATGTTACATTAAGGTCAATAGTACCTGCTTAGGTCACATCAAAGTATTTTGTTTTCTTTGTTGCTTTCAAAGTATTATTTAAAGCTTTGAGCATTGTCCCACTTTAAGCACTAGAGCAAAAAATTGAACTTTTAGCATGTTATCCATGCCTTGAAAGATATGCTTTTACTACTTGCAGCCTAAATTTTTTTTTTGTTAATCGATAAATATTTGACAAAATTAGTTTATTTACCCATGCCTAACTCACACATGCACAGTTCAGGGCCTGGCAGTTCAAAGATGGGATCTACTGTGAAACTACATTCATTTTTAAAACAATGATTTACAAACAGTGCAATTTAACAGGTCCAACAATGCTTATGCGCTCCAATTTAATAATGAAAATTGATTGTCTAAGTGCAAATATTTGATTGCATCAGGAACCGAACATTTACTGTCATTTAGGGTCAATTATGCATGCTTCAGAAGCCATCTCTGGAAGATGATCTTACAATTAGCACTACATGTTAGAAAAGTTTAAAGAAAAAATTTGGAGCTATTTTTGAGAAAAAATGGCTCCAAATGTGCGAATTCTTGAAAATGCGTAATTTTACACAGAAAAGTTGTTGAGATTTCGAGGAACTTAATCTGACATTATTTAAAACAGATATACTCATAAATGCAGTAATGTAAACCAATTTTCGCGAATATAAATATAACGTGCTGGTGAGTCGGAAAGTGAACGGCAAACTAGGACACAGTGTTTACCGGAAACCCACACACACACACCGTTACCTACACGCTGGCTCTCACCATCACCCGGCAACTAAACGGGGGGTTCAGGGCCGGATTTATGCATGTGCTGACAGTGCTGCAGCACAGGGCACTCCACCAAAAAGGGGCCTCCACCAAATAAAAAATTATTTTTTTTTTTATTTTGGTCTATTTTTCTGCAAAAGTTCCTGTATTCCCTGTAGTTTAGTTATTATAATTAAGTTGTAATGTGTTGTAAATATTCGATTTATAAATAAAATATTGTACGCAAAAATTATTTGCAAATTTTTTTTTAAATTAAACATATTTGACACAGATTTTATTTTGTCAGCCGCCAACTGCATATAATATATATGGGGGGGGCCTCCACCAAAAATCAGCACATGGGCACCCACCAAGTTAAATCCGGCCCTGGGGGGGTTTTGAAAACGCTGGCCATCAGAGCAACTAGAGTGTGTGATAAAGAATCGTTGGACTCTGAAATGGAGCTCCTAAAGACTACATTTCGATCCAACGGATACAGCGCTAACGCTGCCAACCAAGCGGTAAGGCAGGCTACGACCTCTGCCAAAACTGCTGATATTACCACACCTAGAGACGATCCCAACCAAAAAATAGCCACTCTGCCATATATACGCGGTGTCACGGATAAGATTGGCAAGCCGTTGAGCCGCTTTGATAGAAAAACGGCCTACAAAGCCCAGGAAAAACTCGGGCAAAAGCTTGTACTCGTGAAAGATCGCGTCCCTCCCCTTATGTCATTGGGGGTATACGAGATCCCATGCAGCTGCAGCCTTAGTTACAGGGGCGAGACGGGACGTACCGTAGAGGAACGCCTCCGGGAACATATTCGTAATTATAAATACAATAATACGAATAAATCGGCCGTAGCCCTGCACGCATAGAAAACTGGCCACGCTATTTTATTTGATGACACACGCCTCTTAGCCAGAGAAGACCGCTGGGGCACGAGGAAGGTAAAAGAGGCGGTGGAAATCATCAAACACCCCTATAACTTGAATGCTGACCAAGGCATACGTCTACACGATGCCTGGAAACATCTATTTTACCACGACATCCGATCTCGATCGGACGCGGTCGTAGCTGCTCCGCAACGTCTGATTACGGACGGAGCGCCTCCTATCACCCCGCGGGGAACCCACCCCCTGATTGGCCGGTGCACTCTCTCCGCATTGGCCGACCACCCGGCACTCGGGTAGAGGAGAAACTGAGCCCGAAAGAATACAGCAATATAACGTTTATGCAGTCTTATGGAGTGCATATATCACTATCACGACCAAAAGTTAAAAAAAAAAGTTTGAGCCGTTTTTGAGAAAATCTGGTTTGTAATTTTTTTAAATGGTAAACATCGCACGCAATATTGATCGAAAACTGTTAGAATTTTCAAAAAAAATACATGATCTTATTAAATGAACTGGTTATGAGCAACAAATTTCAAATTTCACTGGAAGGAAAAATCTATATCTTTAATTTTACAGTTGAAGGAAGGAAGGAAATAATTCTTGTAAAGTACTAGTGCTTCATGTAAAGTACCTCCAAATATTTAAGAAAGTTTTTCAACATCTCAAAGCTTCGACTCCAGCCAGGGGTTTCTTCAATTTGGAAAAAAATCCTACGCATGGCTTAGACGCTAGTAGTATTCACAGACTGACAATTGAAAAAAAAAAAAAAAAAACAACACATTCGGTATCAAGGGACACCAAAACGTGTACATCCGTTGAAATCTTGAAATCGATTTTCCGCAGCATTAAATAGCTTTCCGCAGTCTACGTGTACTACTTCGTATATACGTACGTATACGGGAAAGTAAAAATTGCTAGCCTTTAGGGAATTTCAGATTGAAATGCAACAATAACTCTGGAGCTACTTTCTTAGAATTGAGCCTTATTGTCGGGACATGATTTACCTGTATGAAAGGCAGTTAAATTAGTGTTGATCCCAAATGTCCTACGCTTTGTAATGAGTTTTACAAAAAATTAATGACTAAGATGTGTTAATTCTGAGAGAAATTGTGGAATAAATAGTATTAGTTAAAATTTTTCTGATTGTTTTCATTGCATTTTGTTCACAATAACTTATGTCCTATTCATTCCTTTAAACACTAATTTACTTAATGTAAAATAAAAATGTTTATATATTTTGACGAATGCCCCAGCTAGTAATTTCCAAAACTCGCCTGTTGGGGACCTCGCAGATATTGTGCTCTTGCGAGCTTGTAATACCTCAGGGCAGTGGGATCTTTTGGGGTGTTGAGTAAATCCAATAACAAGAACACATAAATCAGTTGCACAGGGTTTAATAATCTTAAAACCCTTTTCTTTGCTTACAAAATCACACCAAAATCAAAATGAAACACAATACCACAAAAATTGAAACCCTTTGAAGCAAGAATTAATCATTAAACTATTCGCACAAATGATCATTGGGAATTCTCTTACAATCAAATTTGCTATAATTCCTATTTACATTAACCAATGACATAATACGCAATTTAACACTCTATTCAAATAAATTATCTACCAAAAAATGTGCAGATGCACCGCACTCTACAATTTCGCTGTGGCCGCGAACAACATAAATATTGAGCTATTTACAGTTTTGTAGGCAATAGTGCCTTTAAAATTGCAAGAATATCTGAATTATACTCAGATGCCTCCTGTATGCTTAGTCCCTTCACAAATTCCTGGTTAAAAAAATTCTTCCTGGTCGCCGTTACTTTGATCAAAATTTCGGCGCTTGCGCTCCGTTACATCCCGCAGCTGTCCTCCGAACTAAAACGCTTGACCTTAAAGTGCCTCGGCCTCTGCGCCGCCAATCGCGGGCCCCGGGTCGCCGCTGACTTCTCGCTGCACTCTTGCGTCTTTTCTCCTGTCTCCTTTCGTCCTCGTCTTCTTAGTCTCCCTCGATACATCTGATTACGCCCGCGTGCGAAGGTGTGAGACGAGCGCTCTCTTCCCGTAGAACTTTAGGCGCCCGACACGCTGCACAACGCCTTGGTACGCATTAAAGATGCGTTACCTCCTCTCTAGTCGGCAGGAGTTTAGGAAGCCTGCGACATGTCAGGCGAAACGTCGGCACCCCAGCCAACGACGCGGCGTCTCCCGGATAGCCGAGAATTTATGGATTCGCGCAGAACAGTTGCATATTACTCTCCGGGCAAAGACCCACTTGCCGTCGTCACCCGAGGGGAGGTTGACAAAGTAGGCGCCTAATGGAATGAGAATTCCGTTCCGGCGCCTTTTGAGCTGGTGGACAGCGGGACGAGGTTTCCCCGGTCGGGCTAAGTCGTCCGCCACTTCTTGGGGTGGGGGGCCTCTCACATAGTGTTTGAGTCCCTCTGATCCTTTCGGGAGTGGGTGAAGTGGCCCAGCTTGCGTGACTTTAAGTTCGCGGAGACTTTTACGTGATTTTCCGCGTTCCGCGCTTGCAGGGAGAAAAAATTCCCACAGTAAAATACACCTATAAAGGTGGCAAAGGCCCGATTTTCACGGTTGCTGCTGAATTTTAGAAAATTTCAAAAGTTGGAATTTTTTGGGGTATTTCTACAACTTTAAAATTAAAGATACAGATTTTTCATACAAATTAAATTTGTTGCCCATAATTTGTTCTTTCATAAAGGTCATGTACATTTTTTTGAAAATTTTGCACAATATTGCAGGCAATTTGTGTAATTTTAAAAAATTACTTAAACATTTCTTTTTAAATGGCTCCAAATTTTTTCTTCAAACTTTTCTAAAGGATAGTGCTAATTGCTTTCTTTAATATGATGTTAAGTTCATTTCGGGGTATTTTTTGTTTTTTCAAAAATTACAAAAAAAGTAATTTTTTTTAAAGACCTCTCACGCTTTTAAATGAACATTTACAGCAATTTGTAAGCACTATTGTATTTGTGAGTTAATGTGCTTCAATTGACTTAAATAGAAGTTTTAGAACAACTTGAAACTTTTCTGTGAAAAAGTACTTCAAATTCTGAATGTACTGTAGCACTTGAACAACATTTCCTAAAAGAAAGCACCAAATTTTTGAAAGAATATTGCCATTTAGGATGCGGATTACTGTTTCTTTAATATTCTTCAAATAATATTTCTGTTCAATTATTAAGAAACCGAAAAATGAAGAAAATTTCAAAAAAGAGTTCCTTGGCCGGCAATACATTGCAGCTGGCAAGATGTGGCAAGTTCGTATAGCTAGGCGAGACCAAAGGAAATAGAAAACTAATACGGTATAGTCTGTGCCATTCTGTCGCACCACTAGTTTCTGGTTGAACTAGTATTTTTATGAATGTTATGTAATCATTACAAATAACATAAGAAAATATGTGTAACACTACTATTTCAATAGAGTCTTACAGTTATTATGACGTCACATTTTCACCAAAATTTTCCTTCTCCCCAAAAATTGAAATACTAGGAATAATTGAAATGGATTACAAAACTATTTTACCCAAAATTTCTGAAATTAAACAAGGTCTTGGGAATGGAATTCAATAACAACATGGTAATCTCATGCCACATATTCTCTTAATTCTTTATTGGAATAAACATTTTCTTATTTCCAAAGTAACGTTTTATTGTTGACACTTCTACTCTCTATACAGAGATTAGTAGTAGTACTTAATTCTAAAGTACTTCTGCATCAAGTTGGGAAAGGCTAGCCCTTTCATAAGGAACAGCTCCAGCTGTTCAAAGAAACCACTACAGTGTTACATACAAAAATAAATCGGTCAGTTGGTCTGGGGATGATGTAACAGTTCGAGGTCCTTGCCTCATGTCATCTGGGCTTAGGAAATTTTTCTGTGATACCTATTACATAAGCAAAATATTTCATTTATAAAAAAAATCCCACTAAATGTTTCATATCTGTTATGAAAGGCTTGGTGCAGCTGAAGTAACATACAGCAGCCTTACTGTCTCACCTCTCTCAGGTACTAGGTAAGCAGTCAGTTGTGTCTCTGTATAAACAGTCAACCCCTGAACATGCAACATTAACATTAGCATTTTTTTGTTAATGAACATAATTTATTTTTATTTAAAACATAATTTTAAAATTAGAAGAAAACTGGAGCAATATTTAATTTTCAAACTGGTAAAAATTTGATTTGGTTTTCAACCAAGCAATAAAAAGTAAACAGAAAAAGCTTTCAAAGCTACAAATTGCTTTTAAAGCAAAATATACAGAGGAAACTAGACCATTCAAGTTTCTTAAATGATCTAATTACAACTATTTGTTACAAGTTTTATGAAGTACAATAATTAAACATTGTCCACATTCAAAATAATAATATCCATGTAGACAAATGAATTACAAAGTCCAACAAATTTCAGTTGCAGTCAGGGGCCCACTGTATGTGTATTAGGTGTGTGTATGTGTGTTTATGTGTAGATGTGCTGCTGCAGGAGCAAGCAGCACACCTCAGCTAAGAGGCAACACTTCTGGACACAGTTCAACACTGGACTAAGACATCGGTGGTATGTTGAAACACAGTGAAGGCAGCGAACCCATGGGGACGTGGCCAAGTGTTTAAATGAACATTTATATTATCACAGATGTGCTGTGTCCACATCACACCTTGCTTGCTTCTCTGCAGTGTGCACTAGATATGTGTACAGACCAGTTATTGTAATAAGCACAGATGCCTGCTGCAGCAGTTCCAGACAAACTAACAGGAGCCTTCAACCAAAGAGAGAGTCAGAGGTAATGGGAGCCTATCACTGGTTTCCAGTATTACAAGATGTATACGTAGGCTTCAATACACTATATGTACTTAGTCAAAACTATGTAAATCAACTTGTATCCTATCTATTTATTATCACAAGAAATACTTATGGTGTTTTTTGAAGACACTTCTGTTCTACCAGCACAATCTACACTCTTGTATGTTATAATCTCATTTATAAAACTCAAATGTGTAAAAATAATTACCTGGGATTTGATAGCAATAATGCTTTGGAGTTATATATATTAACAATAATATTTGTAAAAATATTATATTGTACATATTATGCATCACATTGTTTTTTCATCGAGAATGTTTGAACATTATTACCTTTTTTCAGGCACTTGCAGTGCTGTGCGCTGTATGCAATGCAATACAAATGCAACATTCTAGTAAGCTCTTTTTTATCTTTCTTGAATCAATGCACAATCGAGCTTAAATATGTTAATAATCCAACTATTCCTACATATTCTAAACTTGGCAACAATGTAATTCTTTAATCCATTTATGAAAGAGTTTTGTCTATGGGCATTAAGTATTGAGGAACCTTAAGACAGTAACCAACTGCATTTTCAGTAAAAAATATAATTGCAGCAAAGTACTTCATGGTTTTATATTTTCTGAAGGCAATAGATTTTTTTGATTCAATTTTAGATCTTTGGAAAAACACATTTCAATTGCCAGCCCAAGGTATGTGAAATTTAATTTCAACACAACCATTCTTTCTACAAGGTTTTGAATGTAATCAAATAAAAGTTACTTGTAAAAGTTTCTTCTAGTTTCATAATTTTGAACTTAATTTCAATTAGAATTTGCTGCTAGTATTAATTTCAAAATATATTTTATAATATTTGATGAATGTAAAATGGAGGAAATTAATTGTATCTGATACCACAAACCATCTTGACTGAAGGGGAGGGATGTTGGAAGCTCAACACACAATGCACTGCAGTGTGGTACAGCACACACAAAAAGTTTATCCTGAGAGCTGTGTGCTGCCATTACCTCTGACATGTCGCTCAATGAGCAGAGCAGCTATAGCAGAAACCCTTGCAGAACCCTTGTAATGGGACAGGGTGAACTTGTGCATATATCTCATTGAAAGTGCATTCCAAAATTAATTAGAAGCTATCACATGTTAATTATTACAATAATTATAATCTTATAATATAGAACAACATATAAATATGTACAACTTAACAGTCTTAAAAAACAGAAAATAACATTTCATTGTAGAAACAACAGAGGTGTCATGTTTTCATCTCTGCTATTAACAAGCCCTGTGATGGACAAAACATTTCCCTCAATCAGTCTTTTAAAGTCATAGAATTCTTATATAAATCTCCTAAACTCTTTCCAACATAAAATATAAAGAATGGGTATATCCACAGATTTATGTAGCCGCCTGGCAGCTATGTCGGAGTTTTTTGCTCTTTTCTTCGTTTTTTGCTAACCAGAAAGGGGACCATTTTAAATAGGACACTAATAGCACTTTCTGAAGTATCATCAGAAAAAACTATACAACATGTAATGTAGAAATGAAGTACCCAACATATGACCCATATCATCACAATACTTCACAGGTATACATTTCCCTATGATATAACAATATTTACCCGCAATGAAAATGTACATTGTTTAAACAATAGCATTTTTTTCCATAGACATGCATACTGACCAGACATTCTTGTCTTCAGAAATTCAATAAAATAAAATTAAATTAGAAAAAATTAACAAGCTTCAAATGTATGATATTCAACTCAAATTATCTTCTTTAATAACAACACAAAGCTTAATAATGATATCTTTTCTTTTGTCCTGTATGCATTTTAAAGCAACTAAATTGCAAATCCTGCACACAATTCAGTCACTTTGCAAAAACTGTACAATAATTTCCATACCAGCAGTGAGTGTAATAAACATTCATGTATTATGATAAATTTCAACTATCATTCAAGAGCATTAGACACTCCCTTCACAGAACATATCTGCCTCCATTAGCACTAAATTTTTGAAGAACTATCATATCCTTATTTTGATCATGGATCCTTGGGTTTTGTAACACCAAATTATAATTTTTGATATATAAATGTAATTTCTGCTGCCTTTCTACTTCTACACACATCACGCAAACAATGCAATTAAAACTGAGGATTACTTCATGCCATTACACAGACCAAACTAAGAATGACTACCACACCTGCTATACCCACAGAGGGTTAAAAGCCTGAGGGAGAAAACTAGGACAATACAATACAGCTGCACAATACAGAAACTACCGACAATGAAATGTTCCCTATGGTATTGACAACTGTTAACACTCTTGCAAGTGACAGGGTACATCTGACATTCGAAGGGAGAAAAATGTTTCAGATGCCCTTTGGAGCAGGTTCTGACAGTAGGCATGCATACCTGTGACTTATATCACCCCAAAGGCAAAAAGAGACAAACCTTACACAGTAAAATTAAATATTTTGAATTTCAAGTGCTGACCAATACTCAAGTCTGAGTCATTCAGACCTTTTCTGTCATTCTTATGCCCATCCATCTTACTACTAACAAAATGAATCCCATTTAATCCACAAAGTACCCTTTACTGTTTAACAGAATAGCATAAAATCTTACAGAGTTGGCACAGATCCCAAAAATCCTATGGAAATAAAATACCCTACACAAAAGGACTGCATTCATGTCAGTTTGCCTGTTCACTGGTGCTATGGTGGCCAGGGAGTAGAAAGACTGGTGCAAACTACCACCCATCACCATGCTACCTACACTGCATTTGGACTGTGATATACCACCTATGTAATTATATACTTAAAAATATTATCCAGATTCAAGTTAGCCTACTCTACCTCTCCTAGCATTGTTGTTTCTAATACAGCTCCAACAAAAATTTGTAAAAATGCAATAAAAGTAATCAAAAAAGGAAGCCAACTGATATGCACAAGGTGATTCAATCCAAATGTAGCAAACACCTGCCCTTTGCATGTTGGGCAGTACACATGACCTCAAGACAGAGAAAGTAGTTCTTTTGTTTAAGCACATAAAAACAATGTTTAAATACCACCAACAAAAATATAGTCAGAACTATATTCAGGTCCCGTCAGTTCAAGAAGACAACATAAAACCACCTTCAATAGAAAATCCCCTACAAAGTAAGCATAAACATTAGTTTTTGAAAACTACATAATCAACAAATTAATAATTTCCTACATAAATCTAAGAGAAGTTTCGTTATTGTACTGTGCAGATGTCCAGTAACGATAATGAATGTTCCAATTAACACATGAAGAAAATAAAAAAAGAAGACTGTATCAGACTTATGCAGAATTATAATCACAGATCATGAGCAAGCCTGTGCAATCAGTTGGCTCCCTGCCCTGCAGGCTGGTAAACTGCCAGCCCATCACCTGCAGGAGCGAGCACCCCTTGCATCAGTCTTCATCCCCTGAGTCCCTCATCAGCAGCACACAGTTTCAAACCATGAAAAACTCACCACATGAACAACACAGTTATGTGGCCTAAACCTAACCATCACAAATCAGCTCCAGGCCACAACATTCATTTATCGGAAGTTGGCTTCCAACATCTCCACAAACAGCTTGTTCATGGGTGCTTTGCCTTCCCGATGTACTGCAGTCCAGTACCTTCGAATCACCTGATCAGCCTGACGAAGTGCAGGGAGGCACAAGAGCAGCTGTTGCATGTGATGACTTGCAGATGAACTTCTGAAAAAATAAAACAAGATAATTCCTTCAATCAAACAGATACTGAATAGTAAGTTGATAATTAATATATTTTATTTAAAAAACTGCATT